>LRSR01000178.1:0-29301 GCA_001579985.1 Hypsibius dujardini
ATTGTATATATATATATTGTATATTTGTATGCACAATATTCCGTTCCTTACTGTCTTTTCAATTTGAAATATTATTATTAGTGCCGAAAATTACTGTTGTTACCGTTATTTAACGATCATACTCACCTTGCCCAAAATCGTCGTGGAGTAATTCAATTCTTTCAGGTATTCCGGCAGCAGTTTAAAATTCAGTGGCAGACCCCACGCCGTACCCGGAGTAATAACCCCTGATTGCATGCCTGTGAGCAGCGAGAAGATAAGAGGTACACAGTTAGGATCAAGAACATTCTGTTCATTCATCAAAATCATCACTCACTTGGGACGCGTTTTCAGAGGGAAAGCAAAATTTCGTCGCTTTATTTTCTTAAATAATGCAATATGAGTCATAATTTACAAAATATATTTTACGGGCGTGGTCTCAAGAGCTAAGTTTTGGCGGCACTTCAAATTCCGAAATTCACTGGAAGATTCTGTTTCGATTGTAAAAAAATTTGATTTTTGAAAAAAAAGGTTTAATTTCAGGATCTTTGATATCATCCCACTCAAAATTCAATTTAGAACCGATTAGCAATCGCAGATTCTTTTTTTCTGTGCCAGGAG
The DNA here is from genome assembly GCA_001579985.1 of Hypsibius dujardini. NCBI lineage: Eukaryota > Metazoa > Tardigrada > Eutardigrada > Parachela > Hypsibiidae > Hypsibius > Hypsibius dujardini. The sequence goes on from LRSR01000178.1 coordinate 601, forward strand.
GCGAAGTCATGGGCCATTGTCAATCCAGACCAGAACCACAAACCACAAACCACATGAGTGGTTTAGTGTCAAACATGAAAAAATTAAATGCGGAAAAGAAATTAAAAATCAAAGCTTTTACAGTCAAAATCACAGAAATGGAATTCATTATTTCCTGTTTTCGGACTTTGAAATTACGCCAAAAAACAAGCTCTTAAGACTACACCGCTAAGATACATTTGATAGTAATCACTCTCCTCCCTCTGAAAATTGCCCCAAGTCAGTGCAACGGGAGTATCGACTATTAGGATACCATTTTTGGACATGCATAATTAGGGAAAAAATTAAAAAAGCAAATACCTGTATGAAAAGTGTATTTTCCCGTCAGGAGTGCCGACCTCGTGGGCGTGCAGATGGGATTGGTGTAGAATCGGTTGAGGATGATCCCATCCCATGCGAGGGCATCGATGTTGGGTGTCGGTGTTTGGTGGTTGCCCTCGGTGAAGCCGACATCCGCGTGACCCTACGCAGATATACCGGCAAAATGGACATCAACTTCATATATGACAACTTCATGTGTACAGAGCCATCTGACACACGGCGGTGACCTTAACCCGCTAATGCCCAATATCGGGACTAACTAACTAACCACTATGGAAACTCATCGATCGATTGATTGATTTTTTAACTAATTATGGCACGGATCAGTGCCAGAAACAGTTTTCTAACTCGACAGTGTTCGACCTAGCACACACAAAAAACATGAGTATTTCGAACTTGCCCAAAACATTGAAATTAGTTTATTTTTTTTAGTGAACAGAATTATGAAAAAACAAAAACATCTAGTACTTAAATCAGCAGCGAGCGTTAACGGGTTCACTGAAACTGCAGTGTCACTCACCACGTCATCTGCCAAAATGAAAACGATATTAGGAGGCGGGCCTCCGGCTTTGAATCTGGTCAGCCAATCTAGATCGGTGAATGATTCCTTCAGATTCTGGTGATCAGCCTCGCTAATCATCAGACTAAGGCTCAAAATGAAAAGTCGCAGAATGGCACTCATTTCTAATGACAAATATGGTAACACAGAAACGCTCTAGTTCTCCGAATCAGGAAATACAAAGTAGAAATACTCTATTTATAGTGAAGCAATTCTAATCTTTAACCATAATTCGAAATCAGGCGGGAGATTTAGGAGATGTGAAATTTTGAGTATTATTTCCGACTCATCGTCAGCTTTTCGGCACTACAGTCAAGGTCCTCAGTTCGAACGGTCACGTGAGTTTATTTCTATCGAACCGTTTGCTCGGAGCCGGCCGTTGCTACTTTGGAGTTTGAGACAGTAAAGTAGAAACGGCATTGTGACGTTGTTCGAATCTCACTGTATTCGACTTTTTTTTATTACCCCCGAGTGAATGATAAAAGAAGCAGCACCGCGATAACCCCTTTAATAATTCTGTTATGCTATTAACTCATACGATGACTTTGCAACCTTTTCTGCCTGGCTCTCGTGTTTTTAAATCAAGATTTACTACTGTTTACGGCATCTCTAATCTCGGTTCAAAGAGCCAATCTGTTATAGTGCCATCGTGTGATGCTGGACAAAATATTTATTATCGGAGCGTTAACCGTCATTTATCACGATGCACCACGAATAGGGATGGCAAAACTAAACAAAATTAAACTGAGCAAAATTAAAACACTAAACTAAAACTAAACAAAACAAAACTTTTAGTTACTAAGTTGATTAAAAGCAGTAAACTAGAAATGTTAGTTCCTAAACATTTATGTAGGAAAAATGTTAGAATTATTCACCTAATTTACGACTAAAGTCAAATAAAGGAAACGAGGTTGTCTCATTTTCAACCGCATGGAAAGATAATAATAGCACTAGACAAACATGGCTTATTCTGTGGCTAAATTCGTTGCTGAAAAATGTTGCTTAATTTCGATTCGGACGAATCAGAAGCGATCAGCAAGTTTTAACTTTGAGTAGCAATTTTATTTCTTTTACTCTCCTGTAAAATAACACAAGACAAAAATTCGCCATAAGGAGAGAAGACAGAAAAAACCAAACTCTTGCAATTTCTCATCTCTGAAACGTCTGGTTTAATGGTGGCCAGGGACTATTTTAAGGGGATTTTTAATGCAACACAAAGCCGGTCAGAATTTTTTTAGGCTCCTGCTGACGCGCGCTTGCACTCGCATAACATTTTCTTTAGGTCGGGCTATTTTAATTGAAGATCCTGGGAACTACAATAGGAATTCCAAAAAATGTGTAAAATTAAGGCCATTTAATCACACACAAATCGTTTTAATCTCACACGTTTTGCGTAATGTCACACACTAAAATAATCCCTGATGGAGGCCCTCAAAACTGTATCTGAGCGATGACCGCCATCACATTCATTGCTGCCATACGCAGAGAAATTGTCGGTCTAACTCATAGCGTCTCGGAGTGCTTTGACGCAAATCGAACATTAAGGTCGAGGAGTCGTTGTGAGAAAGGCCGAAAATCACGTTTTGACTGATGCTTTTTCGGTTGCTTTGATTTAATCCATTAATCGGGGCTTAAGCAGGCAAGAACTCGCCGCTCCCAATAGGCCTGTTCGCGGGAAAAGGAACAGACAGAACAGTAGAGGGGAAAAGGTTCCGTGGTTGCTCGAGCTTGAAATTAACGTGCGAAAAATTGTTTTTGGCAAACCTTTCAGACTGTGCAGAATATTTCCGCCAAAGTATGCTTAAATATGCTGCCTTACAATAGTAATTAGAAAATGATGTCCCCTTTCGGTTCTACTGATGATAGCGGAGCAGCCAGGCTAGGTGTTGAGACAACCGCTGTAGGTCAGGTGGTTGATTGTTTGATTGTTTGAAACCACCCCCTGCCCCGCCCCTTTTTCCTGTTCCCCGGACCCTCCAGTGTACTCAATCTTGTCGTTGAATGTACGTTGACTGTATTGTTAATACTGTAGCACGCAATGCTCAGCGATGCTTAACTTTAACAAGACATAGTTCACAGTGCCGCTCCCTGACCGTCTCAACATTCTTTCTGCTACTGACAAGGCGACAGATTGTGTAAATTGAATTTTCGATTACTGTGATGTTAGGACCTTTTAGTCGGAGTCATCAGTGAGATGTCTGTCGATGGCTTGCCGCAATTAAGGCGCACGTCTGACTTGAACCTGTGGGTGCTAGGAGTTCGTGTAGCGACTTACAAGAAGCGCCTTTCGTTGTCTGGAAATGTCTGAGTGGCCGAACTAGAATGATTGCGGGATGAAGTATGACTACCGGGAATGGGATTACAATATGGAATGCAGAGAGCTGAATGGGTTTCTGAAGAGAGATGCAACGGGTTCGCTGTAAGACATTCAACTGATAACAGGAGTCATAGTAGCAACGTGAAAGACTGTAGTGTGAGATGCTCTAAGTGAGAGTCAAGCCACAATCTCTGAGGGCGATATGAGACTAAATGGTAGGCCGTATGGGACAGCGATGGATGGGGAGCCAAAAGTGCCATCCCACCGTCACATCACAGATCAATAAAACGTTCGTTTGGCTAACAGAATTGCCCCTCAAAAATCTTGATTATTATTTTGTCATTTGCGCATGATAAGGTGCGTTGACTTTATGAATTGACAGAAATCTGAAAAGACCAACTTAATCAGTGTCGATGTCGCTAAATAATCCGCTTTCTAAACGGCTGCTGTCCTCGTCGTAGTAGGACTTGTCACTCCCATAGCTCCTCACACTCTCGTCGTCATCGTCACTGTCGCAAGCACTGTTGTGCTGAGAGCGGGAGGCGTCTTCCTCGCCAAACAGCAGCTCAAAGTGGTTGTCGTCGAGCTCCTCGTTACTCACACTGAAACTCTTTAGTCGCAGCAACTGAGAGAACGTTAAGGGGACCCCACCTGCGGCGCATTTTCTGATCACTTCGTCTATGAAATAGACTGCTTGCTGGCGACCTCGTTCGTTAGTCTGCTTGATCTTGTCGCAGTGGCGCTGCATTACCGATGTCTTCTTCCCAGCACGCTGCATGACGACAACGAGGTCGAAGTCTTCGGTGATGCTGTTGATGCGTCGGACCAGGCCGACGTCACCAGTCAGAGCGACCACCAAGCATCGTCCGTGATCTTCAGTGAAGGCTCGTATGATGTCATAAATGGCGTCGTCACAGTAGTCGGGATCGGTTTTGTAAGGTAAGTCCAGAAGTTCAATCTGGGCGGAGGCCCAAAGAATGATGAGTAAGGCTCTTGCGATTTCAACTCTCCGTGTAACCGTCCACTAGCTGTCTGTTTGATTATCCACTGTCTGTCTCTCTGTCTGTCTCTCTGTCTCTCTGTCTCTCTGCCTGTCTGCCTGTCTGCCTGTCTGCCTGCCTGCCTGCCTGTCTATTTGTCTCGCTGTCTATCTCTCTGTTTCTCTTCCTGCTTGTGTTTCTGATTTTCTATCTTTTCCCTGCATATTTGCCTGCCTATGTAGCTGCTGACTGAGTCTTATCTGTTTGTCTTTGTCTGCCCATTCTTACTTTATTCTCCACCAAGTGCTTCTTGACCGACTCAGCCGTAGTTGCGGTAGAATTCTCTCCCTTTTCTCGAGCCACGGCAATAAATTTTAGAACTGCCTTGTCCGACGGATCGTCTTCATCGTAATGGTTAACGTTGGCCACAAAATGTAGTAGTGCGCGCTTTATCTCTGGTATTTTCCTGCCTGCCTGAAACTTTCTCACCGGTATATTCTCGATGTCCCAAAAAATGCCGCTTTTCAGAATAGCACGTCTAGAACCAGGGCTCATCGACGGCTGACGGCGCTGCCGCTTCGGTTGAGGCCCTGAGGGAGCTTCATCGTCCGACGCGGCGACCCTTTCCGACGACATCCGCCGGGCGGCCAGCAAACGCACTCGCTTCGAGGCGAAAGTACTGCAGATGGGCGGTAAACTACTACAGACAAGAGTCAGAATTCTCCGACACGTTGAAGATACTACAGACGATGGTAGGAGCAAAGGAATTTTGTCTTCCTCGGAAGGACCCGTGGGTCCAGAACGTTTTTTAATATAAGTCACCTTGATGAGAGTAAGGGAATAATAATTTTACTATTTTGTTTACTGTCACGGTAACCGTTTCTGAGGCAGAAGATATCACATAAGACAGCTGCATAGCTCGTTCCCTGTGTAACCATTCAGATGTAGAAAAGGATAGGAATTAGTTAAAAACTAATTAATTAATTATGGAAGGAAAATAGGAAAACATACTAGTCGAATTAAAATTTCAGCACAGGCGTGAATTTATAGCACTCGTGGCCGTAGTCGTTTGGGTCGACCTTCTTCGCGCCTAATTTTGCATTGCTCGCAAGGGAGCCAGCATTGAACGGTTCCACTGTCAGGAGCCCGACATCTTGTCCCGAGCTGGCTAGTTTCTCGACCATGTTGTAGTTGACCGCTTGGAATAATCCCAAGCGTCTGACGTCGGGATGGACGAATCCGCTGAACATCATCCCGTCGAAGCGGTAGAGGATGTACGCCACTAGTCGGCCATCCTGGGTGAAGACCCCGCTGGAGGGGAATCTGTTGCGGAGGATGTAGCGGGAAAAGGGCAAGCTCTCTGCTGTGCCATACTTCCATTCGCCGCAGATTTGCTGGGCGTGGTTTTCGGTAATCTCACCGAATTGCAGTCCCTCCGGAAGATCACTGCTCAAAACAAACAGCGTACTATAAAGAAATAGACCCTCTCTAATCCAACTGAGTAGTTGTTATTTAATGAACAAAATCGTTTTAAGCTTACAAAAAACAACCAAAAATAGAGAAACGCCATAAAGACACTTTGGAAACAGTAAGTAAGCTCTGTTTACTCTAAGTTTAAATTTTTAATACCTTTTACATTTTTTATCGCCATTCGTTAAAATTTGTTTATGGGCGAATACACAGAATTGATTGATGTAATTGTCTACATTGAGGAAGGACTTATCATATTCGAGAGCGCTTAATTAGAGCTTCTGCAGGACAGTGTACGCTCTCGTATTTCGTTCCAATAGCAATCAAACCTTTTGGCTAGATGAGAGGCGTGTAGCAGGTAAAGTATTCCGTATTCGTCCTCTTTCCAATTTGGGTCTCTGCTGCCGAGTTCTTCACAGCGCTTCTTTATCACGTGGACACATCCGGTGTCGACACCTAGAACGCACAAAACTACATAATTAAGAAATATATATATTTGTATATAGAATTTTGTAATTATATTATTTTTTTACTATAATTAGCTTATTGTTTTTTTTATAATTATAATTATATAATTATTTTACTGCAATTTTATTATTATGTTATTATGTTATTATATTATTATTAAATCTGCATTTGATTATCTGACCCTGCCCGTGCTTGACTCGATAGACGCAAGCTAAATTTCTCAATATTTAGAGAAAGAAAGCTTATGTACTGAACCAGTAATGTGAATACCCAGAAACATAATTGGGCGAGTCCAGTCTAAGCAGTCATCTCTTCGAATGACAGCGTCCAGTGTTTCCGGTGTTTTGGCGAAGATTGTGACAATGTTGGTTGCATGCGGCCATGGAATGTATTCCTGCGTTTAATTAACGATGAATTTGAAGGCGGTCTGCGATTGCGGTATGGTCATAGACGGTCAAACTATTGCGTAGCAGGGTAGATCAAAACGATTGAACCGCTGATGATCGGCTTACCGGAGAATCTTTAACGGGTCGACACATCAGCACGGAGTAGTCGGGAAACTTGTCCACAACGAATTCTGTTCCCGGCCAGCGCCATCGTCCGTTCACTCGGTTCCGTACCATTGCTTCCAACTGTTTCAACGTCACACAAAGATAGAGATTCTCATGACACGCACATTGGGATCAAAAATTAATTAGACCTACAAGAGTTATTACAGTTGAAAAGAAAGAAAGAAATTAAAACTTAAATAGAATAAAATAAAATAATAATGAATAATACTGAAATAAAATTGATGTAATATCATTGAAATAATAACTTTGACGAAATCACCTTGAAATAAAATCGGCAATGAAATAAATGCATGCTTACTAAAATTACAATTCTATTCAGTTTATTTATTATAAATTGGTATATCTCCGAGTAAAGCATTGATTAAGGCCGAGTAATTAGAAGTCGCTGAAGTCTTCTGAGAACACAACAAATACGGATATTTATACGCTAAAGTTTACGCGCCTGCCATGACTTGGAATGATGCTGGGTGAGAGAAGGCAGCAGATCCTTTAACTGCTCATCTGTCGTGATAATCATGGCTGTGCGAGAAAGTGGGCCTTTCCGATTAAAAGTAAAAAAAATCAGGAATACCGTTTAGCCGGTAGACTGCGCGCAGTCTCTACATGCGAGAGAAAATGGCTCAATGGCTGCGTTACAATTTAGTTTTATTTGCATCGTCAACGTAGTTGGCTTGGGTTATACTGCGGTTCTACATTTTGCTGTTCCACGCACGAATCACGTTATACTGTAGGTACTACTAGTTCGTACTAGTACTAGTAGGAACGAATGTGGTACGAGGTAAATCTTATCTGGTGGTTCTGCTATTGTCACTCTATTCTCAACAGCGTTGGCCGGCGCGTGCTTGTAGTTTGAGTGAAGGAGAAAGTCAGCTGTGCGATTAACGATCGCCTGGTAATTCATCTCACATTTTCCTCGCCGCAATCACATAACTTGTGCCATGTCATCGAAGACGTACCGTACTTAAAATCCTCCACCCTCAAGGTCACCATCATCAGGCCCATGGTGCCGGTGAGGCACGGTGGGTGAGGCACGGTAGTTTTAAGCCTCAAGGGTGCCATTTTCCTCTAACGAGGAAACATAGGTGGGATATTGCCTAGTTTAGATGGAAACAGAAGCGGTCCACTAGCGTTTAAAAGAGACGTAAAATCAGAACCAGGCAACAGCCCACTTATGTTTCCTCGTAACTTGAACTGGTTTAAATGTATTTTAAAGTATCCCAGAAATTTTTTAACAGAAATTACATTTTTTAAAAGTCTTCGGACAAGATTTTTTTGACTAGTTCAGTACCAATATGTCCCCCCCCCCGGCAGGAGACCTCTGCGCAGCTTTGGTCATTCTAGTGCTCTCGTGGGGATCTCTGGACGTGGTCTCTAGACCTTTGAAGTTATTTTCGCCGTGAAGACGCAAGTCACCTTCGAAGGTCGCCGTGTCGTGATCTGACGATATTGGGCGTTACCGGGTTGCAGCATACAGGATGTGGTCAATATTCCTCAAAGGCAGCTAAACAAATCGTAATAACATCAGGATCTTTGGGTGTTGGGGTGTAGCAGTACCATTCCATTGTGTAGACCGTCGGATTGATCTTCTCCGCACCGAGTTTGGCGTAGCTTCTCAGCGACCCCTAGTTCCACGGCATAATCGCGACGAACGAGACACTCTGACCGCCTTTCGTTATTTTTTCTACCGCGTCGTAGTTGACCACTTAGAGGCCAAGGCGACGGAAATCGGGATGGACAAAGCCGTTGAACATCATCCCGTCGGAGCGGTAGAGAATGTAGGCCACTAATCGGCCGTCATCGGTGAAGACCCCGCTCGACGGGAATTTCTGCCGGATAATGTACCGGAAAAAGGACAAACTGGCAGGTGAGCCGTATTTCCACTCCCGGTTGATCTGCTCGGCGTGGGCCTCGGTGATCTCACCGAGGTGAAATCCCCCTGGAAGCTCACTGAAAAACGAGTAACTGTATTTCCGTATTCTTACAGTCATTTATAATTAATTTCTATAGCGTATAAGAATGTCGTCATTTAATAAATTCTGTAGTGCTATTTATATGAACAATAAAATCGATCAATAATAAGGGCACCACTACAATATTAGCTGAAAGTTTCAGTTTCCTAATGATGACATTATACAACCGACTTCAAGTTAGATTTCTTTGCGGTATCACTTATAAAAAAATTAAAATACTTGAAAATCAAAAAAACATAAATAATTTTTTTCATCGTACATTAAAAAATACATAAACACGTTGTTTCATTGTATATATGTTTTAGCTGTCCAATAGTGGAATCATGCAATTACGTCCCTGATTCTCATCTTTTATTTTTCGCTTATACAAAATTTGATGATATTCACTCATGGTTTTATATTTAGCCCTTATTTGTGTTTATTTTTTTTCTATTAGATTTTATTTGTGTTCGTCTATTTTATTTTATTTTATTTTAATATTTCATTATTTACTTATCTTGCATACCTCTTGACCAAGTCTGACAACCGCAGCAGGTGGATGATACCCCGTGACATATTCTCACTCCAGCCGGGATCCGATCCGCCAAGCTCTTCGCACCGTTTTCGTATAATCGGGAAACAGTCCGTCGCGGTACCTACAAAATCTTGCGATGATGAGTCAGTGTTCTATCATTGTCGTAGTATAGTATTCAGCTAGATTATACTGAAGTCTCGTCGGTTAAAACTTTACTAGTATCGCCACATGTCTTATCAGTCCATACAACGGTATGCGTCTTGTGTACGGTCTGCATCTTTCGGGTAATCTTGTCCTTGAACCTTGAGACACGCCAAACACGAGGCTGTCGTCATTATTCGGCACCCTTGTAGGTAACATGCTTACAGTACAAGGAGTCTGTCCGATTGCCAACCAGCCCATTTCAGTCCTACAGTGTAATTTCAGCCACTAGTCTTTCCAGAATAACGATACTTCACCTAGAAGTTAAAATCTTAAGATCTTCTTGACACTTTCCCATCCCAAATTTAATTTGGAATCGATTAGAAAATTATTTTTAGGAATATTTTTAGGAAATAATGGGTATGAGTATGGAGTAAGCCAAGACAGACAGACAGAACAGAAAACGTCTCTCTATACGAGCAATGACGAGCAATACCAGTGCCTGGGAAAGGGACTGAAGAAAAGCGGTGGCTGCAAATACATTAGACTCCTCGTGCCGTATTGTACATGCACGAGGCTAACAGCGGAAAATTATTTTTATGCATATTTGATTTTTTCCTAACACTTCCTTGAAAAAAATAGGAATTTATTTCTTTGGTGTAAAGGAGTACCACTTCAGCGAATACAACGTCGGATCGATCCGTTTCGCGCCCAGTTTGTCGTAACTCCGGAGGGATGCCTCGTTCCACGATCGCACAGAAGCGTACGAAACCGGCTGTCCAAGAGCTGCGGTTTTGCACATGAGGTCGTAATTGACCACCTGATAGAGCCCCAGCCGACGGTAGTCCGGATTGACGAAACCGTGCGTCATCGAACCGTCCACCCGATAGAGAATATACGCCACTAAACGTCCATCATGGGTGAAAACCCCGCTAGACGGGAATTTATGGCGGAGGAGGTACCGGAAAAACGGCAAACAATTATGCCCTGCTCCATGGCTCCATTCGCTGGTAATTTGTTCGGCATGAGCTTCCGTGATCTGACCCAGATGAAAACCATCAGGCAGCTCACTATAAAGTCATTTCTTTCAAGCTTTTGCAAAACATTATTTCGGCTTTTTCTGTAATTATAGAAATTAACCTTTTTGATACGTAAGATGGTTCCAGGAGATGAACGACGGCGTGCTCGTTTTCCTTGAATGCCGGGTCCGTGCCACCGAGCTCTTCACAGCGCTGTTTGACTATGGGAAAAATGTCCGCGGCAATTGCTGCAGAAATAAAAAACCATTTCTTCCCCCACCATTTGTGACAGTTGAATGAAATTGTGAACTAGAAAGGAGATGATGTCGAAAAATAAACTTTACACTTTCTGGAAAATAAACTGTGTCTGAATGAAACAAAAAGAATGTAAAATTTTTTTCTTTCTATAGCATTTACTTTAAACTAAATTATACATGAAATAAAGCGGAGAAAAAGAGAAAAACAAATTTAAAATTTTTCTAAAAAGATAATGTCAATTAAATTATGGTCAAAGCTATTCGGCCGGAGTTTCTCCGGCTGAAGAGCCAAGTCACTATCTAGCCGGACTTTCAGGGCTGAGCAGCCAAGTCACTATCCAGCCGGACTTTCACGGCTGAATAGCCAAGTCACTATCCAGCCGGGTTTTCTCCGGCTGAGCAGCCAAGTCACTATCCAGCCGGACTTTCTCCGGCTGCATGGGCAAGCCACTAGTTGGCCTGCTCGGCCGAACTTTTTTCACAATATGGGACCACCTGTCAATTTTGAAGCTGATTATTGGACTTGGTGAAATTCCAGTGAAAAATTTCCAGAAGCCGCAGAAACCTAGGAGTATATACCAGTTCCAAGGAGACTAATAGCGAGATCTCAATGACGACAACCCACGCGAACGAGATTTATAGAGAGTGTTCCAATTATCCTTCATAGTATTTCGTTTGAGTGTTTCCACAACGTTTTGTCTGCTCAATGGAGATGGGAAAAACTTTCCAAAACTGGAAAGAGTTTGAGCAGTTTCGGGATGAATGGTGTAGGAAGACAAGGCTGGTCTTCATCATCATCATGAAAAATCATCATCGGCGAGACCTTAATTTCTCCTGCTCCTCAAAAACGTGGCGCGAGCGACGGAGTGTCCAAATGATTGCTCCAAAAAACGAGATCTTTAAGTGTTGATTAACCGCATAATTTTTCGATTATTCGCTAGTTTCTCTCCTTATTATTCGGTATTTATGTACGCCAAGTTAAGAGAAAGCCCGACTTAGTGAATTAAAGCTGCTCAGCCGTGAAAACCCGGCTGAGCAGTGACTTGGCTATTCAGCCGTGAAAGTCCGGCTGAGCAGTGACTTGGCTATTCAGCCGTGAAAGTCCGGCTGGATAGTGACTTGGCTATTCGGCCGGAAAAACTCCGGCCGAATAGCCAGTTCCTTAAATTATTCGGTAATTGAAGATTAATACCTGAAAATGACACTTAAATTTACGATGAAATATAATTTAAATTCAATTGTACATAAGATCAACAGAATAATATCCGAAAATACAATTGACCTTTTCCATAAAATATGTATTAAATTAAATTAATAAGCATGTATTGGCGATTGCGCTAAAAACGAACCCCAAAATAACACTTCTTGTGTCCAGTTCACGAAGTCTTCACGTCGAATGGCTGCCTCCAATGCCGCCGCGTTTCTACAGTAGATGGTGACCGTGTAGCCCCAAGGCCACGGGACGTACTCCTGCGTTTTTGAGTAGAACATTTTGCCGCAAAAACATAAATTGATTGTTAGAGAAAAAAGATGCAAACTTCCTCCGAGTATACCGGTGAGTCTTTAATGGGTCTGCACATCAACACGCCAAAATCGGGAAATTTGTCAACGACGAACTCGGTTCCCGGCCACGTCCACCGATTCTCCAACCTGTTTACCACCATTGTTTCCAGCTAAAACAAATGTTACAATGTTGCTTTGCAAGTAAATCTACTTCAGTTGCATTACCATAACGAACATATAGGAACATAACGAACATAAAGAACATATGCGAACATAACGAACATAACGAACACATGCGAATATAACGAACATAACAACCGTATGCAAACATAACGAACATACCAAACATACGCGAACATAACGAACACACGCGAACATAACGAACATAACAAACACATGCGAACATATCGAACATAACAAACACAGGCGAACATATCGTACATAACAAACACATGCGAACATATAGGCCATACCACTTAATTAAGACTTCACCTGTCTTGATTTGGGATGCTCCTCCGCCAACGAAGGCAGAAGCTCCTCCAGCTGTTTGTTCGATAGAACGATCATCGCTGTAAAGTATTTCCGAAATAGAACGTTATTCCAGTATAATCGTTTTGAATTAAAAGAATGGAAATTTCGTTCAAGAAGAGACGGAAAAAATTGTTTCCTGTATGTATTTCCATGTAATTACATTGTGCCAACATGACTGGTGCGTAAACATGTACAGGTACTGTACTGTCGTGACCAATTGGTGCTGCTTTTTTGATCCACCGTATATTATGACTGTAGTGAAGCACAGTGTGTGCAGTCATAATACACGGGTGGGTCTAAAGAGCAGCACCAATTAATCGCGACAGTACAGGTAATTCATGCCGGTTATCTATGAGTCTGTCCTGTAGCGGGCTCATAATCTCTCCTGCCGCAGACAGCATGATCGAGTATAATTCGGCATGGCGTCTCCTCCTATAAACCGTGCCTATATAAACCGTGCCTGGCTTCTTTTACGTCTCGATATCTCTCAGGTCCGATATTAAATTTAGTCAAAATTCTAAGCCGCGCATGACGCCTGCAGTCCCCATCACTATCAGCATTAAAATCAGCTCGGACTTGATACTGCGGAAGCAGCGCAAGTTGTCCACCCAATAGTGACCACTTCATGCGACGTTCGTCAATTCAGACATGCATATGCCATCATTACCCAACGCCTCACGTGTCGAATTAAGATACACCGTCACACAAATGTGGCAACTCGAATCAGCAAGTGTTGACTTATTTCCGCGTATCTAATCCCGCGAGAGAGCTCGCCAAATGCAAGATCTCTCCACTCCTTCCAATGAAGAGAAAAACAAACACGCACACTTTAAGCACGTAAGCGCTGTAATCTGTTTACTCGATCTAGACTGCACGCAAAAGAGATCGCCAGCATCCATCCATCATGTCCCTGTAACATCTCTCACATACAACTTTTCCTCAAATGAACTGACAGACGATACAATTTTGAGAGCGGAATTTTTTTAGCCTTCCAATATATTTTTTACGAAACTGGGCTGGTTATGTTATTCTGCAGTCTTTGAAAAAGAAATAAAAAAATGTTGGAATTTTTTATTACGAGCCTGTTGATTATGATGTCGCTGAAGGAGGCCGTAATCAATGCCGCTCCCTATGGCGGATCGAGCTACGGCTCCGTGAACTACGACGCTCCTCGTCCATTATACCGTCCCCCGAGAATCTACTACCCGCCTCCACCGCAGTACACGGAACTGATCTACGAACCTCCACCGCCGCCGCAGCATCAGACGGAAATCCAAGTGGTGGTGGAGCGACAGCCACGCCCACTGTCCGTCATCCCGTTGTGTGAGCCCTGCTTGGAGCTGGCGGAAGTTCCGGCCATCCAAGAGGAGACCATGGATGTGGTGATCCCATTGGGACGACCGTCGGCGTCGCGACACCACAAGACCATTGAGGTGGACGTGGAAACTTCCCATTCGGCGTCACTTTTCCCGTCGACGGGTGTGCGTTCGTCATCGTCCGGCGGAAGTACCGCCGTGGATGTGGGCCTTGTGGAGACGGCATTTTTGCGGTCCGCTGCGGCTGCCACGGAACCGCGGCCGAATCCGTTCCCGGTTTTACAGTCTTGGGTTGGTGGCGAATAGTTTATTACTTGATGTGAAATGTGAAATCAGCTGTTGTTGGGCTGTGATATAACAGGGAGCAGAATGTCCCAAACTGTTCGCCTAAAGTAATATGAAACGGTGTTTCTTGTGGTATGAGGGAAGGGACCTGGAATGGGCCATCGGGTGGCAGGGGGCGCTCTGTCACAAATTAATCAAAAACAGATGTCTCAGTGCATAGTCTGCGACCTCTTTAGTGGACCAAAACATTATTTTCTTAGTATTCTCAAAAAGTATTGTGTTAGTATGAATTGTCAGTCGTTTTCCAGAACAATTTCAGAAGTTCAGATGAATCTCTTAAGCCGACTTTAACCCGTTAACGCCCGGTGCCAGATCGGACACGATTTGGGTGCCAAAAGTATTTTTTCCTTTCGTAGTTCTGTTCAGTTACGAAAATAGTTAATTTTCGAGTTTTTGGGCGAATTTAAAACTTTCTTGATTTTTTAATGACCACTGTGGCGTTAGAAACAAAATTAACGATGAAAAATGTTTCTTGCACAGGTCCGCGCCATATTTAGTTAAAACATAAATCAATTAATAAGTTCCCATAGTAGTCAATTTTATTCATTTCTTGACACAAACTCGGGCGCCTTCGGTGACCACTTGCCACGTGCCAGTCAACAATCCGATTCTGATGAATGGAAAAAACCACATACAATTAAAAATTTTGGTTAGCTTACAACCTGCGGAGATCTTTTTCACTCAAAAATAAGTTAAAACTGGTTAACGTCGGCAATTTCTGCCGGACATTGGTCAAGTAGCAAATGACTAAACCATCATCTCTAATTTTCAAGCAAGATACCAACCTTTAAAATCATTTGAGTTTAGCAAAATCGCTGAAACCATCTTTGCGTGAAAATTCGGAGATCGCCATGTTAACATTTGGCCACATGGGGGGGGGGTTAACGGGTTAAAAGGGGTCATAAGAACCCACAGCATATCATAAGTGCTACAATTTATCCACACAAGTGGCAAAAACCTTGCGCTGACCGAATTAAGCACTTTAACTCGGAGCTGTACAACAGCCACGCGTCAATCGACTGCAATGGCTTCACCCAGTTAGTGCAAGATTTTTGCCACGCGTCAATCGAGTGCAATGGCTTCACCCAGTTAGTGCAAGGTTTTTGCCACGCGTGCACAAGTGTTACCTACAATATTTTTTAGAAGGGGGAGGGGCGAATACCCATTTACTTATACATGTTACTAATATCAAGCGCAGGATTTAAAAACTAGTCCTCCACGGAGTGTCTATTCGAAAAATATTGCAGTTGAATCTTCCTAATTGATTATTTACCCTTCAGAAAAAAAGGAAAACTACCTTTTTGTGCAAAAAGCAATTGCGAACGACTGTTTTCGAAGTATTCCGTTCACAGTATAATAAACTGAACATTACTAATACATACCCATATACATGTATATATATATATCACTTGAACCTAAAGGAAGCATTCGCGACTCGTTCTGGAAATGGGTGGAACCACTTCTTCACTCAAAAGCACTGTCTAATACATATTTTTTATTCATGACTCAATTTATTTTCCTTTTTGTTGGCTTGGCTGAAAGCGCATCATTTTCCAATATGTACATGAAAGAAACCGACTGAAAAATTTAAAATCATAAAACCATACAAAATTTGGCTGATCATGGACTGGAAGCAGTGGGATAGAGTGACTTGAGAAAGTACTGCTCCGTCCGGGTCGTTTCCTTAGCCGCACCGTAGGACTTGACACTCCCACCACCGGCAGGCATGATGGCCTCTTGGCTGGACGTGGATCTTGTGTTTGAGGTCTTGCCTGTCAGCTTCCCTGTCGACAGGGATGAGACTGTGGACAGTGAGGACTTGTTTGAGCCGAAAGACGAATGCAGCCGGCCGAACACGGGCCGCCGCTGAGTCACGGCCTGGACGATGCTCCATTTACAGGAAAATGCAAAAAAAATGTACACGCCCTGCAGGCCGTTGGCGATGATGCTGACGTAGCGGAGTTCCAGCACCCAGATCGCCAAGAATCCGGTGATCCAGGCTAAGCCCATGATCATGGCTAGCTTCACGTACAACCGGTACTGCGAGCTCGCCGACTGGGTCGCGGGTTTCTCGACAGACGTGTTCAACGACCGTCGGCGTCGGTAGGACTTCCAGAGAGCCGTGGCTGTGACTATGTACAGAATTATGTTGACGGTGAGGAGGAGGGCAACAGGTGCCCCGAACAAGACCCACAGTGCGCGTCTCCGGCCTACGTAGCAGATTTTCTTGCCGTAGATGGGGCTGAACGGGCTGTCAGGGAGAGTGGCGTCGAAGATGAGGCCCGTGACAACGGGGACGCCGGGTGCCAGCCAGGCGAAGAGGCTGTATCGGACAAAGTGGGTGTATGTGACGGACGCGAAGGAGGGATGTTCCAGGGAAAGAACGCTCTTTGTTATGTCTGAAATGAGATAGAAGACGCAGAGCTACTTGAGCGAATACCGGCATTGATTCAGACACAGACAAATATGGACATAGATGCAAAGAAAGTCACAGACAGGCGCGGGTGCACAGGCACAGGCACAGACACAGACACAGACACAGACACAGACACAGACACAGACACAGACACAGACACAGACACAGACTTAAACAGCTTAATTAAGTTATTTGTAATCATTTTACCATAGGCGATGACGGTCGACCAGGTGATCGACGACAAGATGCAGTAGTGCAGGAGCACTCCGCTTATGGCACAAAAAATAGAGTCCAGTAAGAGGAAGCGCTGGGCCAGAGGGGCAGCCAGTACAAAGATTTGCACAAGGAATATGGCCAAGCTGATGGAGAGCATGCAGAGATCGGGCACCAGTCGATATTTGCCAGCCATAATGTACATAAAAAAGTGCATTCCGAGGCAGATGAGCGATAAGGTATAGCAGACAATGGACAGGATGATTTCACCGTCAGAGAAGTTGTTGACATTCTGGTCATACCTGTAAATCACCGCGGAATTGTAAAGACATTCGGCCGTGCATACATGACTTGTACCGGCGTATTGATATTTGAATACGGCAACTTAAACACCCCCCCCCCGCACAACAATAAAGCGAGTAAGAGATCACCAGTGCATCATGGACATTTTTAAAAAGACGGACAATTATTCATTGGAAGACAGAGTTTAATTCTTTTTTAGTTATTACTTACCTGTACTAGTGTAACCTGCAGGTCCTCTTACCTGCAGGTCGATGTACTTGAGGATCAGCTCGACCTCCTCTTAATTTGTTTGATCTCACATAAAAAATGTCTCTCTTTTCTATAAATGTTTTTTCTCTATTCCATGAATTTTAAGTTGAGGTTATCATAACGGAAGAAAAACAGGTTGTAAAGACATTTAAATTCTGTCAATTTTCAATCGCTGAAGCTTGAATCTCCCATTACTTATTTACATGTAAGAGCGTACGCCCCGCAAAAATTAATTTCATTGTTTTTGTAATTTAGTTAATTTTCATAATAGCCATAAATTAAGTTAAATTTTTTGTATGATTATACTGCCACAATGTTAACTGCTACTCAATAGTGTATCATTGTGTACCAATTATTTCGATGTATATGTTTGTAAATAGAAAAAGATATCTGTTAAGTATAAATGCATATAAATAAACAGATAAATAAATAAAAATTCACATTACATAAATATCGCCCGGTTACCGGCATTTATTTTACCAGCCGCTTACTCGTCCGTGAGGCAGACCGTCGCCACGGTTCCATGGAACCGCACCTCCGTCAGGTTGTACCACCTCCCGGAGGAGTTGACGTACATCCGCGTCCCTTCAATCACATACTCCGCCGGGGGGAATTCAAGCTCAGGACACTCCCGCACCTCCTCCCCGTCCTCCTCCCCAATTAGCTCTCCGCTTTCCACGCCCCAGTCGTCGGGTACCGTGTCATTTCGAAGGAGAACCCTCGGCGGACGAGTCACATGCACCGTCCAATTACCATCCCCATAATCACCATCCTCAGTCCCGTCACCAACGGCATTTTCCTCCGTCGGTCCGACCGTCGTCACCGCGGTCGTCGTTCGGTTCCTCCGCGACACCGACGACGACGACCTCGTCGTGGAAGCCACCGGCGGCCACACCTGTCCCGCGGCGATGCACCGTCCGTCCACGAAGATCCTCCCGCCGGAGCAGGAGACCTTCCGGCAACGGTCCGTCCACGGGTCAAACACCTGTCCGTCCGGACAGCGCTGCGTCGTCCCGACCGTGTTGCCGTCGTCAAGGTTCAAGTCCAGAAAGATGGTCATCGAGTAGCCGGTCGGTCGAGTCTTTCCGTCAAACACACTAGTACCCTTAAATAAATCTATCTCGAAGGTCTGACCAGTTGGGAACAAGGGTGAGAAACATATGTCGTATCTGTACATCTCCGCCACCGGGACACCGTTACAAACCGCGCAATGCGGGTTCTTATACACCACGTCCTTTCGTGTCACCGGCGCCAGGTAGGACGAGCAGATGTCCGACCAGTCGACGCTCACGTTGGCCGGACACGAGTCGACACTACGGATGCATTTGACGATACCCTCGAAGCCCTTCGGCAGGCCGTAGCTCAGGGTGCAGTTATCCTTCACCCCCAATGAGTCGTTGCCGGAGAATTCATCGGCAAAGAAGCGTAGCATGTTGCCTTCGATGAGGGAAATGTTGACCGCCTCGTTGCAGGTCAGTTCGACCTGTCCGAAGGCGAGCTCGTCAAAGTGCTCGTTGTTGCAGAGCGCGCAGAGGAGGTTCCGGTAGACGAGCCTATTATTCACAAGACAGTCAAATTTAAAAAATCAAATTACAGTTAATCTAAACGAAGATCAAATCAGTTTTTTGCCTTTCCTTTTTTTGATTTCATTTTTCGCATTTATTTATGTTCCTCGTTTAATAAAAACTGGACATTTGCCGTTCGCCACACAAACCCCAGAGAAGAAATTGGTATATCACATAATATTAAAATGCAGTTTAATCAGAATCAAACTGCTGATTTACTATTTGATATCATCCAATGACATTCGTACAGTGTACCTGGTGGTCTTCCCAAACACCGGCGCCGCACTGAACGGATCCGCACTGTCCGCCTCACACGGACTCCGGTCCAGACACTCCGTCCGCGCATAAACCCCCACCGCCTTGTTCGCGTAAAACGGCATCCCGACGCACCCCACCGACCGATCCGGCAGAGAATTCCGCCCCCGACAACAGTCCCCGTAAGTTTCGCATTGCTTGTCGCAAAAGCAGCGTTTCTCGAACATGGTCCGGTTGGTGAGGAGGTTCACGCAGCTGGTCGGGCTCTCGCAGGTCTGCTCCGAGTCGAAAGTCTGCTCCTCTCCGCAGTGCGGATCCGTCAGCGGGGAACATATGTCGTCGAGCGGATCCGGCGGGAAGTCCAACGGATTCCGCGGCGGCGGGAGGAACTCGGTCAAATCGGGGTAGTTCGTTGTCGAACCTTCGGATGAAGAAGCCCCGGTGGAGGGTTCGTCCGTTGAAAAGGTTGGCGGTGACGTCACATTCGGAAGTGTTTCTGACGGTGCGTCGGAAACATCCTCCGTCCAAGTCACATCGGAAACAGCGGTCGTAAAGATGGCTGTAACATTTTCCGGTTCCGTCGCGGAAAATATTCGAACAGCAATGGTTAAAAGGACCCATGAAAGAAGTTCCATTGTTGCGGGTAGAAAATATTGATATATTTTTTTGTGAATCCGTTGAAAGGAATCAGATGGGGAAAATGGATTAAAAAACACCGACGCTGGTTAAAGGTCTGCACCACCTGCCTGCGTGGTTATACTCTATCGATGATATAAAAGGGGAAAAACCGCCGAGTCCGCGATTAAGCGGGCGGTCCTTGTGTGTGCTGGTGCTTCTTGCACTTGACCAAAGCAAAAAAAGCGATGACAAGCATCCGCATTTGCTTAGGAGCTTATATGCGGCTTTAATCTGTTTCTCCACGTCTCCTCAACAGCTGCTTCGAATGTACGGCCGGACGAAGAAGACCCCAGTAGACACAAATATGTATATGCGAGTATGCAGAGTTTGGAATGGAAAGACGCGCGCGCGCTTGAGAAAAATTATTATGAACAGGCGGTTTGCTGCTGAATCATCGCATTTTATGGACCCACATAGACAAGCAGACAAACAGACAGACAGACAGACAGACAGACCAACTGCAGCTGGCAGCCGTGTTTGCCTTGCCGTCCATCCGTCGCGTCTTCCGTCGCAGTGTACCGTGCGGAGTCAATACATATACACACGGCTGCTGTTACTCCGGGGGACCTAAGCTCTCCGGCTGGATGGTGCGTCAGTGGTCCGTGTACGTGTGTGTGTGTTGTTGTATTTCCCCCCGCGCCAGAGGTTGACTTGACTGCCGAGTTATATCGCGCGAGTCTTAATCAAACTGACACAAAAGAGCCCTCATCACTTTCCGCGATGGTTGTCCGGCCGTGTAACTCCCAGTCTCAAAGGGGTGGGGGTAGGGGTGGGGGGATCGTCAACATATAAATTGAAGGTCCGCGCATAGGATGGGTAAAGTGCCTCGACCGGAAACATAACACCCGTTATCGCATTCCTTTCACCGCTGCCGTGTGTAATGACACGTTAGGGGTCAACATGTAGAATGCATAGAGTTGAAGCCTTTCTTTATGGGAGACACACACTTCCGGTAGGACCCCGATGGATGGTCGCTTTACCAGAAAGTCATATTTCAATAGGAAGTTGTTTTATATATGGCATATGAAATTGCTCCTTTGAAAGTGTGATTACATTGCGGGTATCCGTTTTTCGAAGACGTGTGGCTAAATAATAAGGCACTTGGGTCGTATCCTTTGTGGTGTTGTCCTTTGTGCTATCATATCCTAAAGCAGACCGGAAGTTGTCGCAATGAGTATATGATTTTAAGGCGCCGTTTTCCCGGAAGATAGACGACAGTCATGGAGAAAACTCGCTCAAAAATAAAAAACCGTTTTAACCCAGGGAAGGCACCCAACCCTGATTCGGGAAATCATCAAGCGAGATCCACGGTAATGTGATGATCCGTCCAAAATGACAACCTTCAGATTTTGGGGTGTCTGTGCTTATTTTATCACGCTTTGTTTTTCATCCTCTGCACATTCCTACGGGAATTGAAGAAATACAGTCTTAATTTTAATTTCCGAAATGGAACACCGCCAGCAGCTGCTGGGGATGGGTCCGCACTTCACCGAACCTCTAGCAACAATCTCCCGCTATTTTTGGCCACTAGTCAGTCACTCTTGCTGTTGGCGCTGGGTTGCTGTCCATGTTGGCTTAACGCAGTTGTTACTGCCGTTCTTTCTCAAAACTTATGAGACGTTATAGTGGTACTACACAATGAAGGTCAGTTCGGTCAAGTTCTTGAAAATTAAAATTGCACATTAGTAAGTCCACAACAACAATTAGGACCTCCAAATTTCAAAATTTAGATTCCTGATTATAAACTTACCCATTATCATGAATACCAAAATCACAAATCACAAATCACAAATCACAAATCACAAATTACTAGTACAAATTTCAGAAAACAGATTGCAAGCTACAAAATTACATATTAAATATTACAAAATTGTAGATGGCGAATCACAAATTACAGTAGAAATTACAATGCCCCAAGTTATACAAATCGCATATTACGGCTTACATGCTACAAGCTACGGATTACCTGCTACAATTTACAAACTACGTATTAAAAAATAAAAATTTTAATATTGAAAATTAAAAATTAAGAAATAAGATTTCGAAACTAAAAACTAAAAAGTAAAAGATAAAAAAATAAAAGATAAAAGGAAATTACAGTACAAGTTGCAAATTACAAGTTGCATCATGATCACAGTTTACAGCGCACAAGCTAATAATATCGACTTACATGTACTTACGTGTGACGCCACAACAGTAATATAAATGATCAATATAATCAATAAATTACAAGTCAATCAGTTCTCATTTACCAAAATATTATAACCCAGATTCCAGAAAAAACGTGCAATAATTAACTTGTATACTGTACCCTCGAAACCTCATAAGAGTACTCGTATGAGTAACTCATACTAAAAGTAAAAGTATACTCATATAAAAGTACTCATACTAAATTACAGCGTAATGAGACATAACAAAGCCACGCCTCTTGCGCCCCCGCACTGCGTGCAGCAGGGGTCTTCCTGACTTGTAGTTTAGTTTTCAGAGGAAAAAAATACCACAACAGTAAAAAATGCAGTCCACCACGACCCGCCAAGCTCCCACCGCCAGTCTCCCTCAACGCAGCATGAATCCGCCCGACCTGCCGGACCCGCTGTTCAATCTGCCCCCAGAAGTAATCCCCGATCCGCAGCCGTTCATCGCACTCTGCGGACTGGATTTCGTCCACAACGCCACCCACCGCACCATCTGGGAGTGCTTCGCGTCGAACCGCGGCGCAGACCGTCTCCCCATCCTCTACCAGATCGTCCCGGCGGACCACGAATACCCCGTGAGCAAGATTAAAAAGTCCTACGAGTACGGCACCGTACCGGGGGGCATCCTGAAAAAGAACTGGATTAGGAAACACATGCTGGAGGTGCCGGCGTTGGTGGTGCTGTTTGCAGACTTGGAGTGGGACGATCCGGCCTTTGCGGAAAAGAAGATTGCCTGCTCGAGTAAGATTGCGACGGTGCGCGCGAGTTTGGCGGGGCGGAGTACGCGCATCGCTTTGGTGCTGGTGCAGGTGCGTTGATTGGACGATTGGCGGTTGTGCGCTGGCGTCTGTGACGTCACTGTGTAATTCGTCGATTGATTGATGAGTCTGCTGTTTATTAATTCAGTTTCTAGGTTCCCTTGATCTGATTGATTGCTGGTTGTGCAGTTCACTTGAACGTTTTTAGTTGGGCCTTTTTGTATTTCACTAGCAATATTTGATTAACGGTCGGGCAAACGGGTCCATAACGAAACGAAGCTAAGGCCAATTAGCTTGGTGCTGTCGTAGGCGGGTTGATTGAATGATTACTGGCTACATGTTTGCTTATGACGTCAGCATGTGAATCGTCGATTGATTGATGGACCTGCTGCTTATTGTTCTTACTTCCTTTCTGTTGGATTTTTGTGAATTGTAGTTGATTAATTTCGTTCTCTTCATCATGCTTTTCTCAGTTCATTAACGTTCACACGGATTTTAGTGATAAGATGTACGAGCGCTGCTTAACCGCTCTGCCGTGTTAATCAATCAATCAACTGGTTACCGGATATTATTTTTCGTGGATGCTAATCCATGTGTTTTGTTTTGCTTCTTTTCAGTCTAGGCCGCATACTTTTGCTCCCGGGGAGCCGTCACCGGACTCGGAGAAAGTCAATGGATTGTGCAATTCATGCGAGCTGACCCTGAAGCAGGTCTTCTTCCTCCCAAATAATGACCAACTCATGGGATATGTCATTCGGCTAGAAACTGCTCTGTCGGAAATGGTGCAGCAGGTACTTATACTACCTTAGGTACAGGTATTATATATTATACTACGCTGTCTAATTGCTCTCAGAATAATTCTTAAGAGATTGAGTTGGTATTTTGGATGATTTCGTGCGGTTTCCTTGTCCATTGCACTTCCTTAGCTGTTGTGAGCCAGTTGATTGCTTGATCAGTCACACTTCTGTGAGACCATGATTCATTTCCCTTATCCAATTTTTTGCTTCCCTTTGCAGTACTACCTCAATGAATCCAAACGGGTCCGAGGACACCGCGACGCGGTCATGCGGATGGCCTCCCAGAACCTCTCCCTTCTCGTACGGCATCAATTCAAAATCGGCTACTTTAACGAGTTCCGCCAAGACAAGCAGACATCGCTCAAACACTACCAACAAGCCTACCTCAATCTGCAACAGATCCGGCAAGACGGCGGCTTCGAGGTGAAAACGGTGGCGATGATCATTATGTATCGTATCTGCCGGCTGTCCTTCCGTCTTGCCTGCCCCGTCGACGCTATCAGTAACTTCCGTAAGCACCTAGAGGTCTTTCGCGTATACAAAGGCCCACTCGATCTGGCCTATCAACACGAAGCCTGGCTCTTCCGACAGAACTATATTTTCGGGGTGATCTTCGACGAAGCCATCCAATCGGGGCTGTCGGCCATTCCGTCAGAGAATCCCGGTGTTTATTTCACCAAAGCGGCAGATCACATGAAACTGCGTCAGAAGAACTGCCTGCAATTTCCGCCGCAGCAGCTGTCATTTGTGCCGACTCCCCCGGTGGATGGGGAGTTTTACGGCCAGTTGATTCTGTCGGTGCCGTCGAATTCCACGGAGGTTCCCATCGCAGTGTACCTACAGAATTGCGAGCGGGCCGTAAATCACACCGGCTGGATGATTTATCTGTTGAACACGGCGATTGCGCATTTCCGGAAACATCGCTGTAATCGTACAGCCTTGATGCTGTTCAACCGGATCGGCGATGAGTACTCGGTGATTGGCGCGTATGACAAGGCGCAGGCGCTGTTCAGCCAGGGGTTGGTGGAGTATCGCAAGAGCAAGTGGAGTGTCATATTCAGTCGTGAGTAGGATATTTTTTTGTCCACAGTGCATAGTAACGTCAATAGACAAAGAAGCACTCGTGATAGTAACGCAGTGAGACAAGGAAGGCAAACAAGGACACATATTGAAAGACGGCAGACAGACACAGACAGACAGACACAGACAGACAGACACAGACAGACAGACAGACAGACAGACAGACAGCAGCAGACAATTAGGCAGACAATCAGGAAGACAGACAGACAGGCGGGGCAAGCATGCATGCTGGAGATGTAAACGTACAAACTGATAGCTAGGCGCCGAAGCAGACCCTTTCACTTATTTGTTTCTTAATAACTTATTAAGGATGAATCTGAAGTTTGGTTGTTTTTTTCTAGAGCTACTTCTTCGTCAAATCCGAGTATCCGCTCTTATCCCTAACGTGGCGGAGTTCATTCGCAGCACATTGGAAGCCATTTGCGGTGAATCCTATCTCCAGCAAAACGATCGTCTGCAACTGCAAGAAACGCTAATGCAGATTCTATCGGGCGATCGTCCGGACTTCCGTAACCTTCTCGGACCACAAAGCCAGATGGCTTACCAGAAATGGGGATCCCTCCCACCGGAGGCCTTGCTGTGTGTCTTGGATATGGACAACGTATTCTCCTGCGTCGAGTGTCATTGCTCGTTTGATCGGCCATCCTTCGCGGCGCATGAAATGATCACTATGACGGCGCGGCTGGCTTTAACGAGTCCCCTGCCGATTCCGTTTAGCGAACTTCAGGTCAGTCCAAACCATTTGACTTTTGTTTTGACTTTATATCTTATTTTTAATGGCCCGAATATTTTTGGGCATGCAGGTTGTTCTGTCCAATCCGGCGTATAACTCCTCGTGTGTTGTATCGGGAGACACCGCCCATTTGAACTTGGTGCCTGACCGAGTGGAGGAGTTCAAATTTCAGTTTCAGCCGCTAAAGGAAGACGTTGGTCGACGGATTAGCATCTCGAAAATTATCTTAAAAATGGGAACAGCGGACAAGAGTTCGTTTATTCTGGTGTGGTCCAACTTCGGAACAACAGAGCGGCCTCGTCAGACACATTGTGCGGGATTTCCCTTCCAGTTAACAGGGAACGAATCGGGTAAGTCTTAAGAGCTGTATTTCAAATACATTTTCTTGCACGGCCAGATTTGTCTGCCTGCCTCTCTGTTTGACTGTCTGTTTGTCTGACTGTCTGTTTGTCTGACTGTCTGTTTATTTGCTTGTCTGTCTGTCTGTCTTCCTGTTTGTTGTCTGTTGTCTGTCATCAATTTGTATATCTGTCTGTCAACCTGCCTGCCTGGATATTTGCCTGTTGCTATTATTTCGTGCCCATTTTTTCTTTCCTGTATCGCCGCGCCTATCAATTTCCCAGTCGTTGGTTGAGGACATATTTTAATATAATCCCGATCTACATTACAGTCCCGGAACTTCAGACCTCGGTAGACATCATCAAGCGCCCCCCAAAAGTTCAAGTCACCGCAGCCGCCCAAGAACTCCTGCTGGTCGGAGAGACATTCCGCTTGCCCATCGTTGTGCATAATCACGAAGCTGCCCTGATTAGCAACGTCCAACTCCACGTAGCATGCGATGACCACGGAGCGGTTGGTAAGGTGACTTTTGCTTCCACCGGATCTGCCGCAACCTTCATTAACGACAGCACCTCCCCGCTGTCCGACATTCCGCCAGGAGAGAGCGTAGATGCAGCCGTACTCATCCGATGCATTATGGGCCTGAAAACGCGTATCCGCATCACACTGACCTACGACCTCACCGAGCCGTCTTTCCAGTGCGCCGCGGAAACGACTATTTTGATCCAATCTGTCAATCCCCTTCAGATCAAGTTTATGTCGCGGGAGTTGCACAGCGAAGAGTACTCCTCGGAGAAGCACGTTCTGCCAGCCGGGGAAGACCTCATCTACTTCACCGTCATCCGCAATGCTTCCCCAGTGGCCATTGTGTTGGGCGCCGCAGAATTGAAATTCCCAGAGGAATCGGTGGAACGGGTAACGGTGACGCCGTCTTATCTGACAGGAGTGCAGCTGATCGAGGATGAGGAAGCCCAGGACGTTTGGTTTCTGCGGATCCGTGCGAAATGTCCACCGGGCAGTTTGATTCCAATGGGACCGTTTGTTTTGACGTGGAATCGGCGTGGTTCAGACCAGCCGAGCGCGATGACTTTCATTCCTGTACCGGATCTCCAGGTGAAATCGGCCCACTCTCCGGTCAAAGTCTACTTGACCCTTCCCACGCAAGTGACCCAGTTTGAGCCGCTGAATTTGGCTTACGGGATTGTGAATTCTTCGGAGCAGCTGCTGGACTTGCACATTCTACTGTCCACAAACGACGAATATGTCTTACATGGTAAATTTAGATCGTCTTTCGGCCATGGTTCTTGTCTGTGTACCTGCTTGCCTGCATGCCTGTCTGTTTGTTTGTTTGTCTGTTTGTTTGTGGCATTGTTTGTGGCATTGTTTGCCTATCTACCGCGCCGATCTGCCATTCATTGGAATCTCAACTCATATCTTGTTCGGTCTCAGGGGAAAAGGAAACGCATGTCCGACTTGGTCCACATATGGACACGGTGGTCCACTGCTCCATCGTCCCCATCAACGTCGGCTACATGCGGCTGCCGGAATTCGAGATTCAATGTGGCCCCGATGTGGACTGCCGCGAGTGGATTGATGCTCATCTCCCCAAAACTGTCTTTGTCATGCCGAAAAACATTTCCAGTGGCGATGCCAGCGTTGATCGGTTGATGACTACCAATGTTGTCTGATACGTGCCGGCCGGTGCAATTGCTTTCTAATGCGAGTGTCATTTTGTGATGTACCGTAATTTATTGTTTAAACTACCAATTCTCTTCTCAAGATTGCGGCATGACGTGCGTAAACGATCGGAACGCTGAGCACAAGTAATTCAACAAGAATTAGAAATTATTGGTACAGTGCCCTACTGGAAAACATAGATAAAGAAGAGATCAACTCCCAAAAGACAAAGCAGTGGAAACACTGCCAGACTGATTATTGGAAGGTGCAAGCGAAGAAAACAAGTCGTCAAGAGGCGACCTTCAGACGAGCTATATTAACAAGAGAAGCAAAACGTGAAAGACATAATCAAGCAAAAGGAAAGAAAATTTTATGGATGCATTTACACTGCAAAACACTTACCGGCAATGCCCAGCTGTTTCAGCGTCTTATTGATGGTTTTTGCGTCGTTTCCTTCTTTCATGAGCACGTCAATTACGGTCTTGACCGCATCCTGGTAGTCCTGCCCCAATTCAGCCGGAGAAACTTTTTCGGGCAAGCGGTTCTGTTCACACGGCAAGGGTTGTTGATCATCGGCTAATCGAATCATTAGAGACACTGCTTCCGTGTTAAGGGGGAAGAAACCGGTTGCGCTAAAGCACACTTGAACGTTCTGTTCGTTCATGGCGGTTAGGTAGGATGTTATGAAAGCTTTCACCACGCTTGACGGCTTTCTCTGAAAATGAAAATTTTTTAAAGGACTATGCAGCCTATTTCTTTACTTGATTATCTGTCTATCAGTCTATCGGACTATCTAACTATTGACGGTCGGTCGGTCGGTCGGTCGGTCGGTCTGCCTGTCGGTCTGCCTGTCGGTCTGCCTGTCTGTCTATCTGGCTGGCTGGCTGGTTGGCTGTCTATCTTCCCGTCTGTCTGCAAAGTCACTTTACAAGTTTGCATGTCTGGGCACCACCTACAGATGCTTTCCGTATATTGGCCTTTCCTGCAACCGTGTGCCAATGCTTTTTTAAAATCCACCTCGCTGCGAGGTCGAGAGGCCGAACCACGTCAGCGCACTCCGGTGGTACACAGATTAAATGGATATTTTGATCCCTGGCCCAGGTCAGCAACGGGACACAGTC
>LRSR01000179.1:0-12731 GCA_001579985.1 Hypsibius dujardini
GTGATGTGGGGGCACTGCTGATCATTTAGATCGTCTTTTGAAAACAGAGCGACGACATGCGAAACAATGATGCCATCCTAACAAGAGAGCGATTTGACGAGCTCTTCTTCGAATACTGGACCAGCCATGACGAAAACTGTAAAGGCCAGTATATTGTTGGGCCTTACGATTCGATACCTTTCGATGAGCTGGAGCGTTTAAACCACCCCAGACGATGATGGTTTGGAAAGGAAAATAGAGGGTATTGGCCAGAGATATCTCGTCTTGTTGGGCATAGTACTCTAATTTAAGTTTTTTGTGAAGAGGTTTTTCATAGCGCACTTCTCTAACAAAAATCCAACTTATGGTTTGGCCAAATTCTCCACTTTTCTGCCAACATTTAGTAAACATGCTATTTTAAAATGATAAAGCATAAAAATTTGTGCTTCATGGATGAGTTCAGCAAGCACCATCGTGGTATGACAGTTTCGTGTTTCGATCAAAGTCAATTGAGTACGTAGACGGTATTATTACCTCACTTATTAATCAAAAGTCCACGGTAATGTTCCAACTTCTCTAGAGGCAGATAATCATATATGCCACAGATGTAGCGACCGGGTGAGTTGGGATCTTTAGACGTCCAGAAGTTGTACCTATACAGAAAGGGAAAAGATTACTGACGAAAGGTAAGCACTCATTACTCACTTAGTAAGTATATGTCAGTACAACAAGGACATATGGATACTGCCGGTAAAAGCAGAGGGCGCTGTCAGTTCGGCCGACGTACATTAGTTCGTAATAGCGATCACTGGTTAAAGTTCCATTCTTTTTCTCCTGCTCCTGTTGAAAGAAAGAAGAGTGTAACAACCCAATTTTAAGATTAGGGGACAAATACTACAGCCTCCAGTGTACCCTCAGCATGCTGTTGAAAGCGTCGTCAGCGCGCCGGAGGTCGCCATTTGAGGACGCTAGCAGCATGCGATAGTCCCGTATGTCGAAGAGCCCGTCCTCTGCAATGAATAAGCAAACCAACATTTGCACACCATCATAGCTCCTTGAAGTCATTGCTTTCTTACTGTTGAAGTCAATGTAGGTGAATGAGATCTGCGGATGAGACATCTTGTTACACGATGCAGTGGGTTTTAGGCATTAGATCCTCACAGGACTTAGTACCTTGAGGTACATCTTCAAGAATTCCGGAAGGTCAGCATGCGACTTGGTAGTGAGGGCTAAATTGTTGAAGAATCCGATCCACTCATCGAATGTAATAGACTTGTCCTGTGTCAGAAACACGATAAGTATATCTACAATAGAAAGTAACTACTCGCTTACGTGGTTGGCATCTGCGGCACCGGTGAAATTGGTCCACCATCCCCCAACAATAGCACGCCATCGGTCCACAACGTCCTTCTCGAACTTACCTGCAAGTTCCCATTCCGTGCATGGAACAATTGTGTAACCAACGCATTTGAGTGCCGAAAAAAAGGCCAGTGCGGAAAAGTTTATATCAATTGGCACTTACCATGCCGCTGGTAAATGGCATATCTCTGCGCCAGCAAGTCGAAATCTTCTGCACTCAACTACACAACATGTGAGCAGGACGAACGGTGAAACTAACATCAAAATGTAATGGAGGATGATTGAACAGGACCGCTAAACTTACCACACCGTCGCAATCGACATCTGAAAAATTAATAACAAAGAGAAGTTTGTAATAGCAACCCGGACACTCTTTTCACATGAGTTCTTTTAGGAGGGCCACTTTTGAGTACTCAGTACACTACTTACCCCATTGTTTCAGAAAGATGAAGAGATGCTTATGCCGAAAAAACGATTCGCTGTTTGCAGACATCGCTTAAGTGATTTCCGTTCTGGGTTCCGCCGGTATACAGTGAGTCTTCTACACACGCTAGTAGCAGCGAGGTACGATCGTGATTGTCCGATGGATGGAGATGGTGAAAAATAGTTTAGCAGCTTATTCCCAAAACGAGCACGGGTGAAAAGAGCAACAAGGTCACCAATTGGTCGCTGACTCCGTAAGTTACGTCGTAGACTAATGAGAGTTCACACGTTCAAACACCCTTAAATAGCTGGTCCACAGAAAGCAGGAAGACTGTGTTATTGAAGTTCAAAATATCGATTTATGGTCTGCAAAAAGCGGTGATACTTTTACAATGACAGCAGTGACTGTATCTGTTGCCGCGGCACTGACTGTCTCTAACTGACTTGCCTTCGCACTGGCTATTTATGGCTTCTTGCGAAGACGTTCTCTGTCACTACAAGATTTCTTTCTTTTCCCTTTCTCTTCTCACACTCTCTCACTTTCTTCTCAAAACAAAAACAAACTGCTGCAAGTCGAAACCGAGCCACGCCCCCTGTTGAGATAATGTACATTGAAGTTCTCAAGTGTGAGACCGCCGGCGGCTTTTGGAATTCCTAATTTCTTATCAGGCGTTGTAGTATTATGACCGATGTTCAAGTTTCAAAAACAGATATTAATTTGCATCTAAATGAAGCAGAAAAACAACACTCTTGTGCACTTTAACGAATTCAAAGAGAGCACGCCAAGTTCTCATTTCAACGAGCACAGCGTTATTTTTGCTTATCACAACCTTTACAGTAAACCCAAGATCAGACAATACAGTGGATGTCGTTCACCAGTAGCAAAAGAAAGACGCTCGGGATTTATAAAATATGAAAGATTATGTAGACCAGAGGAAAGGACTGAAGAGGACCGGGCCGGTACCGTCGCTAGTCTGTCTAATCGAATGCCCACGACGGCAAGCGTAAGTGCGAGTAAGCGTATGTGCGAGTAAGCGTACGTGCGAGTAAGCGTATGTGCGAGTAAGCGTAAGTGCGAGTAAGCGTACGTGCGAGTAAGCGTATGTGCGAGTAAGCGTAAGTGCGAGTAAGCGTATGTGCGAGGAAGCGTAAGTGCGAGTAAGCGTATGTGCGAGTAAGCGTAAGTGCGAGTAAGCGTAAGTGCGAGTAAGCGTAAGTGCGAGTAAGCGTAAGTGCGAGTAAGCGTAAGCCGCGCAATCATTTGTTTTCATCATCTGACTCCCTTTCCTCTTCTCCACTTTCTTCGTCAATAATGTCATCCTCATCATCGTCGCCGCTGAAATCATCTTCACCGCGATATCTATAATTAAGAAAATAATGACTACCACCAGTCAAGCTCAGAGTAGAACGGAACTAAGAAGTCTTACTGCAAGAATTGATACTTCCGGAAATCTAGTGCGGGATCAGCAGTCGTGTCCCCTGCCACAGCTACGTGTGATTGCGCCCGCTCTTCCATCATGGCCTGCAATGAGAGCAAGTCAGATTCAGTGCACCGAAACTCAGATGAATCTATCTACAATATCAATCTACTAAAATTGAGTCACGTGATACTCACTAGCCGCAAATCATGGCTCTTCTGTTCTAAAAGGACAGATTCATTCAGTGACAGGGGAATCGCCTTCGGAGGAGTTGAAACCGTGTACGAATGCTGTATCTCATCGGTCCCCGGTGAAGCATTGCGAAGATTCCTGTGGAAATAACAATAATGTTAGAAAAGAGAAGGACCATCCGACACAATCGTAAGAAGTGTTCATTACAGTGATCGAAGGGCGTTGACAAGGTCCGGTTCGTTGCTAGTGGTCTTGTTCAGAACCTTTCTACTCGCTGTCAAGGTGAGCTCTCCATCCGGAATGGTTGCGGCAAGAGAATGTTCTGCCGGATCAGGAACGAGAGAACTCGAAGATGCATCTATAGCGCCACCTGCAGGCGCTTTGTTCGCAGGAAGAGAATACCTGCCGTCAACCACTGTGAAACCCCGCTTCAGAGCTTCCTCCCCTGCCTTAGCAAAATTGTTATGCAGTCTCAGGCCACTATCCGGCAGGGAGGAAACGACATTTCTAAAAAAAAACAAATAAAAAAGGCTAATCTAAGAGCCATCTACATGCCAAAAACTGTAAGCCGGTTAACAATGTGAATCGTTCAAGCAAGAAATGCCAAAACTCAATCACTGGCCTTAGTACTTAACACACCATCAAATATGTTACAATATTATAGATTGTAAAATTTTACAACCACAACCCTAGTTACAACAACCGTCCAGCTTGAGGACTATCGAAGTTTTCTCACTTTTTCCATCAACTAACCAATCAAGCAAAAGACCTACCAGACAATATATTTTACAAATTTTTTACCGTCAATGGACCAATCGATCGATCAATCAATCAATCAATGGACAACTCATTTGATGAGCTAATCCAACTTACTTATTCTTGAGAAGTTGAGACGTTGAGTGAAGATACTTGACTAAAGCTTGATCGGGAGCAGCTGAGAAATCTGATGTAATACTGGCCGGACGATTAGGCGGAGCAGTGGCAGCCAAGAGGTTGTTTGGTGAGCGCGATCCCAATCCCGAAAGAGAAGATACGACTTGAGCCAATGGATTGATTCTACTGATCAAGGCCTCACCACCACCAGGAACGATCTTCTTGCCGTTCATATTTCCCGAGTACTGTTTCCTCAAATGAATTTAAACTTTCCCAATCAAATTTAAGCCTTTAGCGAATCAAAGAGAACGACAAAGCAAGAAAGATGCGCGGTGATTTACCGCCGAGAGTGAAATAAAGCCAAAACGCAAAACCACAACAAGGCTGCACATTTTGCCAACCAAACCAATCAACATGATGTCGCATCACAATGATGAGCAGTGGCGCGCTGTTGTGATGGATGTCTTGCAGTATTGCTACCGCCATAGGCTTGCACTCAATACGCCACTGACAAAATCTTCGTGAAATTTCGTCAACACGGTCTCAACACAAAACAGTTGGAGAGGATGCAGATTTCAGTCGGTCTGTCGGTCAAGTATGAAAAATAGAGAAATTCGGTTGCCATCCGCCTGGAGTGGGCTCATCCGTAGAGTCAACTTCCTTAGTGATAAAGCTAACAACTCGTCATCACTTCTTATTCCACGAAAATGGCTACATCTGCTGCTGTAAGTCTGGAAACGACAAACGATAACAAGAATGCGTCCTGATGATTCCTGCAGCATTGCTACCACGGGATTACGCGAAATGGCTGCTGAAGAATCACAATTTTCCACTTCCCGTGTCCTTCCGAACGGCAATCCCATTCCAGGAGGATTGAGTACTTTCACTTTGGATCCTCAACAACGAGAAGTCGTGCAGGCCAATGGACAATATCCTCTCTCCCATCGGGGAATGGCAAGTGTTTCCTCCAATTCCCTCTTCTCGCTCAGTGCCACGACGACCCCAATCAATCTTGCTTCCGTCAACATGACTATGCCCCCGTCGTTTCCTCAGGCACTGCAGTTCAACGCGGGTGAGACCACAAAGACTCTAAATTTTTAATAATTTCAGTTAGAATTAATACGTAGTCTACCATCAATTGATTGATTGATTGATGGTGTCATGCATGTTATGTTATTGGGATGTAATGTTAGTTGATTGCACGATTGTTTATTAGGAATACGTAAACTAACTTGCGTTTTGAAGTGGAGATCCGTCAGGGAATTGATTTATCACCTCCGTTTCCGACTATATTACTTAGACTGTTGTTTCGCAGCAAACCGCACAATCTCCTCGTATGCTACAAATGGACATAACTCGGTGGGGGGAATAGGCCCGGTCCTGATGAATGGTAGCACGCGGCTCAACTCCACCATCGCGTCCGGAAACGGTACGTTATCCTGATCAGGATTGGTTTAAAGCGCGGATGATATGTGTCCGACGTATCACAATTGTGCAAACAGGCAGCTTTGTGCAATATCGAATAAATGAAAGTTGTCTAAAACCATCCTGACAATACGGCGAAGTGATCGGCTAAATGACGTTTTTCTATTATAGCAACCGGCCGCTTGATGTTCGACTCGTCTCCTACTAGGTCGCTTGCTTACAGCGGCCTCAGTTCCAGCAATGGTATTCCATTATTGTACCACACGTTTGCTCAACTCTTTGTATGAAAGTGTTGTTATATTTTAGACGGCTCACCCAGAAGGGACAACGTGCCAAAAATGAGTGGTTTCTTCGCCCAGCAGTCCAAGCAGAGTGCCGTGGCCCCAACCGCCACCGCAATCGGTCCTCCCTCTATTTCAGTGAGCCCAGTTGTTTTCAGCAATCCTGGTGCGGAATCTCCCACCGAATCTCCCGCTGCCGCCGGCACCACCATCCGTCTGAAGGATATCGCCTCTAATCCGGAACCGTTTAATCAGCGTCCCAGTGATCTCCTCCTGCACATTTTCAATGGACAACCCGTCTTTGAAACCGCTAATGGGAAGATGATGACTGTAAGTTTTCCTACATAAAACAAGGTCAGGCTGGCGAGTGGGCAGAGAAATAGCAGAGGAGTAGGTGAATGTCTTAATGACTGAGGTGTATCAGCAGAGGAGTAGGTGAATGTCTTAATGACTGAGGAGTATCAGCAGAGGAGTAGGTGAATGTCTTAATGACTGAGGCGTATCAGCACTCGAGATTTCTACCGATTGCAACAGTGTGTATGTCATCGATTTTTTGCGGTTTTTTTGCAACGGATACATGTTTATTAGTCTTCATTGCAAAGATTAACACCAAGTTGGGCTAAAACATGCTGATGTGGAAACGCCTTAAGCATATACACATGTAGGATGTCTTTAGATCAAGTTTCATTGCAATTCGTTTTTCAGGAGAAGCAGCTCAACTTCATGACTGCATACTTCCACGATTTGCCGCCGATGCCTCGGTTGGAAGACGCAGACACGCATTGGCAGCCAAGCCAACGGGATGCGAATAAACCCATTCTCGCGCACACCCCTGGTGCGTTTTTATCGGCAGCGAATTTGCCATTCGATGATTCCGTTGTTAACCGAATTGTTTTCTTTTAGATCTCGAAAGATTTTGCCAAACGTGTCTCATACACAAACCACTGACGTCCTTCAGCGGTCCCACTGCCACCATGTGCTGCATTTGTAGTACCCGGAAGCCATCTCCTAGTGTTGCTGTCCAGCCGATCGCCTTGCCTCTTGTGGTTCCAAAGCGCCGAGGTCGAAAGCGGAAAGAGGCACATACGGATGTTCACCCTCCCGACGGAGGAGCTCCGGTTCTACCGACCCCGTCTCCAAAGAATTCTCGTCCTCACAAAACCACAAAAGTGCGCATCGAACGGGTCGTTCAGTCCTCGGCACGAGAAGTCGCTACGTCAGTTGATTCCCCACCGCCTTCTCCGAGCACGAGCCGACAGCCCGCACCGGTGCAGACCAAACCTATTGGCACCAAATTACCCTCCACTGACACCAAAGTACCTTCCACTGGCACCAAATTACCTTCCACTGGCACCAAAGTACCTTCCACTGACACTGTACGTTAGCTTTAGTTAATCTGACAGTATCGTGTTTGAAATGTTGATCGTTAATTGTTCACATCTTTTTCAGGATGAGGATGTCATTAGGGCTGCACCCTTATATCGGCTTTTAAGGAGTAAACCCATGGTTCAAGATTGGAATGTGAGTAAATCCTAACGGTTTGTAATTTTCACTGATTCTCATAGTTTGAATGGTATTCATTGGTTACACCACAGATTGCCGAGGTTGGAATCTTCATTAGCTGTATCCGTGGGATGGCGACGTTTGCGGACGCATTTCGAGAGAAGAAGGTGTCCGGCAGCCAGCTATGGAGATGGTGTGGCATGGAAGATGGACGCTTGCCGGCTTCCATCATAGCAAACATGGCAGAGGCTACAAACACGTCTGCGTGTATGACGCTCAAGTTGATTTCGTTACTCAAATTGATTAGGGATGAAGGACCCGAGTCAGATCGTCTGGCATGCTGCCTGTAATTTTCTCACATTTTTCCGTCTCACTACATCACGTAGGGTTTTGTTTGATTTGTTCTGATAAATCAGCTTTGGGCATATTAATCTGTATTTACTTTCTAGCTGACCAATTCTTACTAATGACAAAACAATTGATAGAACTTGGGGATTTATCGCTTATGATGCGTCTGTCTACCCAATTGTCACTGATGACACCTGCACTGTCGCGCGTACAGCTGTGGCACGATTTCTTCACGAAGAACAAGGGCCGTTAAGTGGAACGCAACATACACCGTAAATAGGAACGGACAAACTGCACGGCCCAAAAAATCAATCAATTGCAAATATACTCTCTTTACTGTGTGTGGTCTCAGTTGATTGATGTCTTTTTTATTTCTTCAAACGAACGCGAAAATGTTCAGCCGTTGTAAAGATTGATTCATCGATTGATTCCAAAAATGCCATCTTCAAAGCCTCCCACCCCTGTCCCAGTTTTACATAAAATTGTACTTTCCCCTGTTTTAGAAAAGTTTTATATTTTCGTTGTTCGAATTTAAGAGAAATCTATAATTTTTCCCGGTTTGTCTGTTCCGATTAAAGTAGCTTACTTCGTAAAGCGTGCGTTCCACTTAACGGCCCTTGTTCTTCGTCAAGAAATCGTGCCACAGCTGTGTGTGTGTGTGTGTGTGTGTGTGCGTGTGAGCTGGTGAGGTCGGAAAGGCAAAAAGCGAAGATGTGTTTGATTGCCGAATAATAGGTGGCGCTTGGATGGGGTAGACGAACACATGTGGCATTGAAATGAAATGTGTTCGCTCTATGACCCGATTCCGCCACTTTAGATTGGTTAGAGAAATGAAAGTGCTCCACTGTTTTCGGCTCGATAACGTTGCATCGCAAAACGTCTGCGTCGTTTCGATATCCATCACCAGCGGCGGATCAACGGAAAACGAAGATGCAGAACAATTGGAGCAATGTGCGGGACAGTCGCAGACGAACTTCAAATGCCTTGAGAAAAAAAAATGAAATACCATTTTGCCGATTATTGGCTGACACGGATTGTGCTTTTCTGATTTACGCTTCGTATATTGAAATCGCTCTAGATTAAACCAAACAAACCAAACAGAATGACACCAGAATGGCGTCTGGGGATGCCTGGGCGATCTATCCTGTTTCTGGCGCTTTCAGGTGACGATTGGAGTGATCCCCTATTTCGGATGTGTAACTGCGGTAATAACCATCCAATTTTTGTTTTATGTTTCGTTTAGGTATTTTATGCGCCGGAGTAACAGTTGCTGAAGATAAGCTTTCTCATGCAGCTAACATTGTGAGTCTGTCGCTCATTACCTTACCGTGTTCATTACCTTACCGTATTCATTACCTTACTGTATTCATTAGCTTACTGTATTCATTAGCTTACCGTATTCATTAGCTTACCGTATTCATTAGCTTACCGTACTATCTACTAATGTAAGTTTTACACGATTTATTTTGTGCCTGCAGACGACTGCACCGATTCCAAAAAAGTTCATCCCATCCATAATAGCAGCGAGAGTGCCGCAAAGGGGTAGCAGCATCGACGCCAACTCTACGGGGGAATCCGACAAACCGAAAGTCGTTGTCACCCGCCAAGAGAGCTCCGATATCAGTGACGACCAACAGCTGACCAACTACCTGCCCGTGACAACAAAGGGTCGGCGGCGAGAGGCTATCACCACAGCGAAGAAGGCTACAACCACACCAGCGCCAGTTACTCATGAAAACTTAGAGCTCGCCGGTGGCAAGTCGCCGAAAGAGGCGGGCGGTTTGCCCGGGTCGAACAATCCCGTCGTGGACGATAACTCTCAACTGGGTAAGGTCCGAAACGAAATCCCTGTTCGATTAGCGTACAGTTTAAACGGTGAAGCTTTTCAGAAAAACTCCCAACTGCCCGGACTACAAAAGGATCGGTGTCGACAACGTCGAAGCCAGTCACGGTGAAGATTGTCACTTCAGCAGCGAACGACGATTCGGCGAAGGATATCTCCGGCGATAAACCAACTGGATATCTTGCACCAAAAGTGGCAGTGGCGGTGGCAACTACTCAAAAGCCGGCTACTCAACAGCCGACTACCAAGAAAGAGGTAGCCGTCACAATAAAGACGACAATGGCGACGGAAGCCCCGGCTGATGATGACTCAAATTCCGAACTGATTTCCGCGGTTGCAACGGAGAGCTCTGTGACTGTTCCAGCGAAACGGAAGGTCGAGAGTACTCAGAAAAAGATTGCAATCACGACACCGGCGCCAGTGGAAACGACCGTGAGCGACGCAGACTCTCAGGACGAGGATTCAGTCGTTGTGGAACAGAAGCCCAGTGGATATGTCACCCTCAAATCCGGAAGTGGAACCACCGGTGCTCCCATAACAACTAAGAAGCTGGAAGAAACTAATAAAGTGGCGGTTAAGGTAGCTGTTGCTACAGACGCGCCAGATTCGGAGGATGCCTCTGGAAACACCGACGATGACGTCACGACGGTAGCCCCTACTGCACCGGTGAAGACACCCAAAAAGGTGGAAGTCACTAAACCAGGTTCGTCTAGAGGGACTAAGATGTCATTTCAAAATTGAAAGCATATGCACCATCACGTCCTGTGTATCAGGTGTAGTTCCTCTTCCAGTGACCACGGTGGTAACAAAGAAGCCAGCTGCGACCGCGAAAAGCGACATTACGCTAACCGGGGACCAGAGTTGCGATATTAGTCAAACTGTGGTGATTGATCAAACCCAGGCCTCCTCATCCGACAGTCAAGTCATTATCACCGTCAAAACCGCCACTGCCGATCAGTTGGCAGCGTCTGGTAAACAAGCTTCGTCGTCTATCCCGCTGCAGATCCAGGCCTCGTGCTTGACCTTGACCTTTCTGGGCGAGAACGCACGAGTGTTGGCGAAGGGTCATTCATCCACGTGTTCCGGTGGGCAGACCGTCGATACCGGTGCAGCGACGGTAGTGGGGAAAGCTGGATCATTGACAGCCAGTCTCATTGAAAACGCGAAAGTGTCCGCTTGCCTAAAGCAGATCGTAGAGCTTCTTGTGGATGGTCTTTACATCTCCATTCAATGTATGTCATCTGCTACTTCATTACAGTATGAAGACCCGCCCCATTAATCCTCTTTACTCATTTTCAGCGAGTGACATGACCTCGGACTCGATCGAGTACACCGACAAGGCAACAGTCGAATCTCTCTCGTCAGCTTCATGTACCGCCATTACTACCACTTTGCCATCTTCCGGTATCGTCATCCAAGGCATTGCCCAGTCGCCACCTGGGAAGATTTCGGTGAAGTCATCCTCTGCCCTGAATAATTTGCTGGATCTGGCTCTTCCCACTAAGAAGATCCTGCCACAATGTTACCAGAGCGGCGGGAAAGGGAAGAGCATTCACATTGTAGTGCACAGTGGCGACAACGGTACGTTTGCCACCCCCTTTGGAATATATTTAGATGTGTTTTTGTACAGAACTGTATCTGCACAGAAGTGAACATTTCTGTGACTGAATATTGTGCCGCTAACGCAATGAACTTGAATTTCAGGCCAATGTGGGTCGTCTTTTTTCACCGGTGAGAGCGAATCCTCTTCCGCTGTTTCCGATGAAAGTTCCAGCAGCGCCGAGAGCAGTTCCGGTGATGCAAGCCAGAACGCGGAGCTGAAAGCCTCTCAGGCCGGTAAGGCCGTAGTCGCCGCGAAGAGCACAGTCAAGACCGTAACAAAAACCACAACTACACAGACTACAGTTGCGGCAGTGTCGGATGGAGACTCTGATAGTGGTGCAAGTGAAAGCGACTCTGCAGCGTCCGAACCCGGTTCTAGTCAGTCCGTAACTGGGTCGAGTCAGTTAGCCGGCTCTACGATAAGATCAGCAGTGGACAATGCAGGAGCAGTATCACCCAGCTCCTCGTCCGGTTCGGGAGATGATTCCGCGGATTCGGAAACTGTCCAGGGCGTTGCGACTCCAAATATGGACACTACATCTACTACGAAGAGAGCCGCAACTCATAAAGCAAGTGGATCCGGTAACGGCGGATCCGCCACGACCGGTGGATCCTCGGTTGCAGTAAAGGGTAGTTCGGCTGCAAACTCAAAGTCTGTGGTGGCGGTGGAGGACGACAGTTCCACATCCGACGACCAGGGTACAGCGACTGCTGCTACGACGACGTTTGCGGCTGGCGGTTCCGGTAACAGCGGATTAGTTTCTGACAGTTCTTCGTCGAAAGGAAGTGGCTCATCCAAATCCAAGAGTACGACTGATTCTGAAGAAAACGACTCATCTGACACGGATGCTGACCAAGCAGGAGGGACAACAGCAAGTGCCACTGCTGCAAGTGCGAATAAATCAGCCAGCTCGAAGGCCAGTAGCGCTGGTAAGGGTGAGTCTTCCTCGACCAAATCATCGGGAGCGGTAAAGGGTGAAGCTGCATCAAAGTCTCAGTCGGCGGGTGCGGCAGAAGATGCCAATTCAGACTCCGACCAAGACGCCCAGGATAGTGATGAGAAGAAAACTACGACTGCCAGTGCCGGCATTGGTTCTGCAGTGGCCGGCGGACAGCGCAGTCCGGCTCAGCTGGTCGAACCGGGTGGAGGCCCGGGTGCCGGATTAGATATCTCGAGCGGACAGTCCCAGTCAGGTGGCCAGCAGGGCCAATGGCAGTCTGGTCAGGGGCAATCGGGACAAGGACAGGGACAGGGACGAGGACAGGGACAAGGACAAGGACAGGGACAGGGACAGGGACAAGGACAAGGACAAGGCCAATCTGGAAGTTCCTATGGGGGAGGGCAACCTTCGAACGGTTATAGCGGTTCGTCTGGGTACGGAGGCTACGGCGGAGGAGGCGGCAGTTATGGCGGAGGAGGCGGCAGTTATGGCGGAGGAGGCGGCAGTTATGGCGGAGGAGGCGGCAGTTATGGGGGAGGAGGCG
>LRSR01000180.1:0-10465 GCA_001579985.1 Hypsibius dujardini
CTCTCGGCTAGGGCGGCATCATCAGCAGTGTGTGTCATGACTCCTGACACTTGGGGGGTGCAGGGAGTGTGGGCCGGAAAAATGGGGGGAAATTAGTGATCTGCGTCGATTTTCTCGCTTGCCTGTGTAAACTGATTGACGGGATTTTGCTTCCCAAAACGCGGGATGTGCGTGTTGCCAAACAGCACTGGCTCGGTTTACTTTGTAAGACCGATAAAGCGGACAGATCAGTATACCAAACGCGGACAAGGAGAGACTGACAGACTAACCGGTCATATAGTCAAGACACCAAAAAAGACCCTAAGAAGTAGACAGACAAGAAGACAAACAGTTAAGCCAACAGACACCAGACAGGCAGACACCAGACAGGCAGACAGGCAGACAGACAGACAAACAGAGAGACAACAAACAGGCAGACAGACAAACAAGCAGGCAGACAGACAGACAGACAAAGAGACAGACAGACAGACAAGCAGACAAACAGACAAACAAGCAGGCAGACAGGCAGACAGACAGACAAACAGACAAGCAGACAAACAGACAGACAGACAGAAGTAACCAACGGTGTCAGCAGTACACAAAGGCGCTTTTGCTTTCTCGGATGTCCATTCGAGTGTGATTGTAGTATTAAACAAAAGCCATCTTCTTAAGAACTTCTTCCAACGGAGTTGAAAAATTAGTACAGGCAAACACGGAAAGGTAGAATATTATCAGAAAAGAGCAAATTTTCTCAGAAAAACAATCACCAGTTTTTACAATAATGCATTTACTATATGCTGACTGCCGGCAAAGATCACGTCGAGAAGTGGTCCACAAGGTAGGAATTCTATACAACGCGTGTGTGTGATTGAACAAAACAAGGTAAATAACAAAACAGGATGAGCAGCGCGAGAGCACGCGCGGCAGTTTGCGCGCTAAAAACTGACTTCCCGTCCGGATTGGTCCATGATGACGGTCGAATGATTTCTGAGCAAATCGGACCCGCCACCCGGCGGACCGTGTCCGTTCGAAAGTTTGCGGAATGCAACGGACGCGGACTTCTCCACCACCAGACCGTCCATTTCCGGGTTTTGATAGATTTCCGCGGCGGCGGCGGCATGCTGTGCCCCGGCCTCGTCGCCCCCGCCGGGCATTAACAAGGGGTACTTTCGCTCACGTGGCTTCGTCGATTGGACCAGGGACGGCTTGCTACGGTCTCGCGGCGGCAGCGGCGGCGGTGGAGGCGCCACGTTGGGGCGTTCCACTTTCTTGGTGCCGTTCACATCAGGAATAGGTGGCGAAATTATAGGGCTGGATTCGGTAATCCTGAAACAGACAGACAAACAGACAGTCAGTCAGACAATCAGACAAACAGACAGACAGTCAGACAGACAGTCAGACAGTCAGACAGACAGTCAGACAGTCAGACAGACAGACAGACAGCCAGGCAGGCAGACAGATAGGCAGACAGACAGCCAGGCAGGCAGGCAGACAGATAGGCAATTCGAACTTACGGATGCATTTCACTGGGTCGAGAAGGAAGACGGAAAGACTGTGAAGCCATCGGCACCTGCGACGGCACAACCGCGACTCCATTCACCGGGGGTCCGCCTAAGCCGCGAGGTAGTTCGTGCGATAGCGACCTGTTGAAGGTACTGCCGGCCAATCCACCGCGATTTCCGCGCTGTTTCGGCACCATGCCCACCCCGCCGTTTCGGAGCAACTTCAACGGCGAGGAGGAGGAGTCCTCTTCCTCCTCCTCCGAAATGGGTGTCGGCGTGGGTGGCGGACAGTGAATTTTGATCTGGCCCTCCTCGACCAGCACGCGATACGCTTCCTTGGCCTCATCCGAGACCTGATCCTCCAAGCAGCGCTGCTTGGCCGGCTGATCCACCGCCAGGAATATCTTCGGCCGCTCCGGAGCGACTATCGTCTCCGACGGCTTACTGCGAAAACCCCGAAAGGAGAACCGGCTTTTGGACTGCGAGGCAGCCGGGGAGAGCGACGAGTGAATGATGCCGGCACTGCGGGCCACCACTTCGGCGGAGGTGTCGATAAAGTCCTCAATGACTTTGTCATCTCTCGGCGAGGTCGGTTTCAGGGTACTGTGAGGGATGGACTCTTCTCGCACCACCGAGATCGGGTCGAGTTTCTTCCGCGCCAGGGCGAGCGGTTTCGGGGGTTTGGTCGGAGGTGCCGGTTTGGGGGGAAGAGCTGTGGTGACCGGGACCGCCTGAACGGTTTGTGGTGCCGCCACGGAAGCGGGCGACTGGACCACGGCGATGGGTCGGAGGAATTTCGGCGGAGAGTTGGACGGCAGTTCGGATGAACTGACGGAACCGTTCGTTTTGGGGGGAAGGTGAGGCTCCAGGCCACGAATCGGAGGAAGGGGAGAGTCTTTGAAGTCGGAGATGGATGAGAGGGTGTCGGAGTTACCGCAGTTGCCGTTGATGACACCGAACACTTCTTCCATCAGTGACGGCCCGAAGTCAAGGTCAAACGATTTCTGCAATGGAGACAACGAGCCTAAACACGTGTACAAAATAGTATGCCAGGCAGACAAACAGACGCAT
Source organism: Hypsibius dujardini (assembly GCA_001579985.1). Taxonomy (NCBI): domain Eukaryota; kingdom Metazoa; phylum Tardigrada; class Eutardigrada; order Parachela; family Hypsibiidae; genus Hypsibius; species Hypsibius dujardini. Next base: position 2,553 of record LRSR01000180.1, read on the forward strand.
TGTCACATAAGTAGATGTTTAGACAGATAGACAGACAGACAGACAGACAGACAGACAGACAGACCAACAAACAGACAGACAAACAGATACATAGACACATACGGTTTTAGGACAGGCAGTAAAGGAGCCCCCATCGCAACGAAATTTTTGGTGGAAATCTGATATTACAAGTACGACACACAAACAGCAGACCATACATCATCTGGCGTGCGGAGACTCTGAATGATCCGTCGCTCCCCTCCCCCGATCGGGAGCGATGCCTTGTTGTTGACCGCACCGTCGGATCTGTCACCACCGTATTCCTGATCGCCGTAGCGACTCCCTCCTCCACCGCCGTGTCCATTTACCCTCCATGAGGGTAACATCGCCGCCGGTTGGGATGCAGATATGGAGGAAGCGGCTTTACGCTGCGCAGCACTCGGCGGTGACGATGATGGATGGTGGTTCTCCTTGGCGTTTCCGGAGCTGCGACTGGAGTCGCTGCGTGGCGACTCCGAGCTGCCGGTGGTGTTCTGCCACGACTCCGAGGACATCCTACTCTCCGATCCGATAGTCCGCGGGATTGACAGTCGCGATGAGATTAGCGGAGTGGTGTCCCGGGAGCCTCCGTACCCCATGGAACGTTCATCTTCCGCCTTGTCATCTGGAGGAAGACGGCAAAAACGGACTGCTGTTAGATAAATTTGACAGAAATGATTTATTTATCCGAGATTAATCAGTTCGTCTCAAGTGTCCGCGCTGAGTCTGCCAACCGAGAAGAACTTTTTGGTTATAACAGAAGTACTGTTACAAGAGAAAGAATTCTATCCAGCATTAGTTAACTGCCAGTAAACTCATTTCGTATCTTTTTACTTTCTGAGAGAGACAGACAAACAGACAGACAGACAGGCAGACAAACAGTCAGACAGACAAACAGGCAGACAGACAGTCAGACAGACAGACAGACAGACAGACAGACAGGCAGACAGACATTCAGACAGACAAACAGGCAGACAAACAGGGAGACAGACAGTCAGACAGACAGACGGGAAGACAGACAGACAGACAGACTGGTAGGCAGGCAGGCAGGCAGGCAGGCAGGCAGGCAGGCAGGCAGGCAGGCAGGCAGGCAGACAGACAGACGATTAGATAGACAGAAAATCAGACAAGTAGAGGGATAGACGTGTTCATGTTCCCCATCAACTTACACGATCGTGCTAAAGAGTGTACTGGTCCAAATCCCTTGTCCAAAAATGAAATGTCCCCGAAATAGGCGCCGTCCATGCCAACGTGGCCGGTATGTCGAAAATCCGCTTGCGGTCGACTGATCATATCACGCCGAATTCTAGACAAAAAAGGGTGAGAATTACTAGTTCCATTCCACTGATCATTCGTCGAGACGCTTACTTGCTCCGTCGTGGAAAAGCATTCCGAGCGTCGAAAACTGCACGCATCAAAACGAGGTATTTCAGTCAGCGATTTCCGAAGAAAGATTTGGGCAATGAAAATGGGCTACCTTTATTGCTCCCTTGTTGCTCGCCGGATGTTGGGAGCATATCAGCCGAGCCGAGGTACGTGACTGTATCAGAAGGATCGAACAGACCCGGTTTCCTGGACTTGCCCACGCCTTTCCAAAAGTGACTCCCGTCATCCGGGCTAGTCCAAACGAAAAGGGATCAGAAATGGTCGAATTCTTATGAACGTTCTACACACGTGGCCATAATTTGGGTGGTCTGAGTTTGAGCCATCAGGATGGTCTGAGTTTGAACCAGCAGGATGGTCTGAGTTTAAGCCACCAGGGTGGTCTGAGTTTGAGCCATCAGGGTGGTCTGAGTTTGAGCCATCAGGGTGGTCTGAGTTTGAGCCACCAGGGTCGTCTGAGTTTGAGCCACTCTTGGCTTCTTTGCTAGATGGGCACAAACCTATTGTCCAGGACAAAAATCACATCCCCAATGGCGTACTGCAAAGCATTCCGCGCGTGAGCCGAAGAACCCAAGCACTCCCTGATGGCTTGCAACTGTTCCGGCTTTTTCTAATGAAACGAAGACAAATTGAATAAAATCAAAAGGTCTTTGCTCAAGTTCAGATTTGAAATCTCTCTTCTCTTACGTCAGGGAGGATTTCGAATAATTTGGCAAAAGTCGGTCGCTCGCCCTCAAGCAGACTCCAGCAATCCCACATGATCTTGTAGTAGTCTTTCGGACAGAGGTCCGGCTGATCGAGTCGCCCAGCAGGCGATGCCTCAACGTGACCCATAATCTAAAACAACAACAACAACCTCGGTGAATGAATGATCTGTTCTCGGCTGAAGCAAGCCCTGGACAGGCAATCGAAATACGCAGCATACACACGTGACCACGTTACTGGGTGGCAGAGTTTGAACCACTTTTTAACTGGGCGCAGACACAATTGGGTGGCCCGAGTTTGAGCCAGGCACCAGTATTGTGGGTGGCCCGAGTTTAAACCAGGCACCCAGTATTGTGGGTGGCCCGAGTTTGAGCCAGGCACCCAGTATGGTGGGTGGCCCGAGTTTGAGCCAGGCACCCAGTATTGTGGCCATGTGTGTAGGTGGACCGTACTTACTTCTGCGACGGTGCAACCGGCCCATGGTTCCAATCCGAACGAGAAGATCTCCCACAGTGTCACTCCGAAAGACCACACGTCACTGAGACAGTTGAAACGTCCGGTTCTGATGTACTCCGGAGGGAACCTAACCACAAAGAGAAAACATTGCTATGGAACCAACCGATTATGATGCTGACACGAATGTGAGAGCCCCACAATTTTCCTACCATGCAGCACGCCGAGCAGCTTCATGTGTGTGATTTCCACCATCTAACACTCGAGAGAGACCCACATCACCAACTTTAACCTGCAAATCATAATTACATATACTACTGACATGTCCGCAAACAGTCAGTCAGCTAGGCAGACAGACACACAGACAGACAGACAGCCAGACACACAGACACACAGACAGACAGACAGACAGACAGAACAGAACAGACAGACAAACAGACAGACAGACAGTCAGACAGTCAGACAGACAGTCAGACAGACAGACAGAAGGGCGGATAAACCACCAGGCAGATGACTGATATGGGTAGTCCCTACCTTCAGCCGTGAGAAGACTAGAACGTTTCTGTCAATGTTAAAATACGTGATCATTTGCTAATTAATGAAGTGGTCGACTAATTTCCGAGCTCACTAACCGGGCTGAAAGATCGCCATGTACAATGTCACGAGCCTCCAAGTACTTCATGGCGTCGCATATTTGCACAGCGATATCACACAGCGCCATGACGGTTAGATTTGTTTTGAGCAGGGGATCACGTAGGCATTCCAGCAGGGAACGGTGTGGCGCCAGTTCCGACACCTACGTGTATAGCAAGGAGTAAACAAACAGGGGAAAACGACAACAATTTCATTTATGCTTGTTTAGACGCCAAAAGTTGTGTGGCAAAAATCTCTTCTTGTTTGTCTGTCTGCCTGAGTATCCCAATATGTATTTTTTTGTTTACCAGCCAGACTGAAGGCTCAGGCTCCTGCGTTAATGCGCCGCCAAAAAAGCGAACAATTCGCTCGTGCTCCAGCGAGTGGAGGAGGGCCGCTTCCTTCAGGCACTCCGCCGGACTGCAATGTAACCGGTCATTCTCCAGACATTTCACTGCCACTTGCGTCTGCAAAAACAGACAAGCAAAAGACTGTTTATTCTAATTCGGCATACACAGAGACACAACAGTTTGTATCGCATTGTCTCCGCACGGCTGGCTCCATGTCAGCCCTGCCAGGCTCAGTTGAGGCAAGCAAAAAGCGACGCGATGGACAGTCCACTGCATTACTATTTAATTTGCGTTACGGTCCACCGGAAGTGAAAGATGGACGGCAACGCACTTTACCGATGATACGAGGCATGACTCGAAACGGTCACGGACAGATTTGGAAATTAAATCAGGCAATTACTGTACATGGCCCAGGCAGTCGGTAGTCAAATACACAAAAAAACCTCAGTGCAGACAGATGGACATAGGCTCAGACGGGCAGGAAAACAGGCAGACAGAACAACGGACAGCTAGGCAGACAGGCAGGCAGACAGGCAAACAGACAGACAGACAGACAGACAGGTAGGCAGACAGGCACGCAGATAGACAAAATACAGGCTGTGATTTCTCGCAACGATGAATTATGGAAGTCGCAACTAAGCCGACGTTTTACAGTCCGTAAAACTCTTGTTTTCCTCACCAAGTGGCCGTTCTCCTCAGTCAGAACAGCTTGATGCACCGATCCAAACTGGCCGGTACCCAGCAGTGGTCCAAGTTTAATACTACTAATAGGAATGATGTGCTTGGTGGTGTTGCCGGCTTGACGAGATGGGGCGGCATGTTTTCCGCCGCCGCCTCCGCCAGGCAAGTCACGTCGGACCTCCCATTGTTCCACACCGGAATTTCGCCGTGATGAACCAGTCTGCGACGCCGCCGAGGATGCGGAGGAGGAAGTCTTTGTGTGAATGATCTGCAATAACAGAAAGGGAAAATATATTAATGCGTACATATTCAATATCGCCCCAGTGTAGGACATCGGGACTGAATGCCGAGTTTAATCGGTGGTATGACACGCGCACGCGAGTCCACTGCTCTTGTCCATTCAAGTGTGAAAAGCATTTCAATTTTCAATGGTCGTCTCTCACAGAGTGTTGCTTCCTTTTCAGATTTGTGCATTTGCGTTTGGGATGAACGAAAGAATGCGCTATCAGAGAAGAGAACTAGTGTCAAAAGTGTCAGTAGAATCTGACGGGAATACGAAAACCTTCATGTGTGTGGCATCTTTTGAGACGAGGCAGGCAAGCGACAGAGCACAGACAAAGACATAGGCATGTCTGTTTCCCTATATCCCTACTGTCTGTCTGTCTGCCTGCCTCCCTGTCTGCCTGTCTGTCTGTCTGCCTGTCTGTCTGCCTGTCTGTCTGTCTGTCTGTCTGCCTGTCTGTGTGTCTGTCTGTCTGTCGCCTATGTACGTGCTTGTCTGTGTGCTGGCTTCCGTCTACTGATATATTTGCCTGAAGCCGTGAATTCCTCCGATATCTGACGAAAACGAACACCTTGCTGACCCCACGAAAACGAAATTGTAACGCCTCATTTTCACCGCCAACTATCTGTTCTTTTCAACCAGCTCCAAAATGAGGTTATAAATAATGAAGAAAAAATCTGTCTCAACCAGCAATTAAATCACTCCACTCAAAACTAATCAGCCAGACAGACATGTCTCAATAGAAAAACAGTCACCAAAAAGCACACAGTGTGCGACAAACACAATGGGCGAACCGTCAAGCCGACAATTCACCACAACAAAAGCGACACGTAAAATCTATCAAGTCCCTCGACACGGAAAAAAATTATACGCACAGGAAATAGGGCAAAAACCGCGCGTTGACGCAGCACTCGCACACGTGGCAAAAATCTTGCGCTGACCGAATCAAGCACTTCAGCTCGAGGCTATACAACAGCCATGCGTCGAACGAGTGTAATGGCTTAACTCGGTTAGCGCAAGGTTTTTGCCACGTGTGTAGCGCACTAGCACACACACACACTGCCGTATTTGTCTTGAAAAATGAATCGCCCCGACTGTCCATACGTAACTTCGTAGTTCGTACATCATACACACGTGACTAGATTACTGGGTGGCAGAGTTCGAACCACTCTTCAGCTGGGCGCCAGCAAAACGGGGTGGCCCGAGTTTGAGCCAAACGCCCAGTATTACGGCCATGTGTGTATATATACGCACGTGGCCAGATTACTGGGTGGCAGAGTTCGAACCAGTCTTCAGCTGGGCGCCAGCAAAATTGGGTGGCCCGAGTTTGAGCCAAGCACCCAGTATTATTGCCATGTGTGTATAGATACACATGTGGCCAGATTATTGGGTGGCAGAGTTCGAACCAGTCTTCAGCTGGGCGCCAGCAAAATTGGGTGGCCCGAGTTTGAGCCAAGCACCCAGTATTATTGCCATGTGTGTATAGTCAGTCACTATAAGTCTTAACAACATTCACATTCACACACAATTCATCTCGACCTTAATTTCAGTCGATCAATTCCGCTTTTTTACAAGCTCTTTACAGCTTCAGTCTGTCCGTGTCTGTCTGTGTCCGATTGCAGTCCCCGAGCGATGCGCTAAATGCCGGACCACACGACCGAAAAATCGACCGACGGGAGAAAAAAATTGCCTGATGATGATATAAAATTTAATTATCCCAAACAAAACGACCCTCAAGTTTTACAACTCCCCTCGTCAACAAATTCATAATATACGCCAGCCCCCTATCACACATCCCCGGTACTCTTGCTGTGACACAGTGAGGATCGACCCCAAAACTCGTTGTCCGTAGCACGGTGGGAGAGCGTATGCATCCGTAAGTAAGCAGGTAGGCAGGCAGGCAGGCAGGCAGACAGGCAGGCAGGCAGGACAGGCACACACGCAGGCAGGCACACAGGCAGGCAGGCACACACGGAAGCAGCACAGTGGAGATCGGTGTGTTTGACGTTAAGTGAGCCCGCGCGGCAGCGTAAAAAAGAGCCCATTTTATAACACAACAAAAACGCCGGGATATAAAAACAGTCGTGTCGGAAAATGAGATAAGGGTTCACTTCTCTCTCTCTCTCTCTCTCTCTCTCTCTCGCTCTCTCTCTCGATCCCCGGGCAACAAATGGTCCCCTATAAGAGGGGTTGAAAGTGTGTATCATCTTTATGGTTCAAGTGCCGCATTCCTTTCCTAGTCACCCGGTGTGGTGGTGGAGATCTATCTCTGTGTGAGGGTTCGTTCGCGTAAATAATTCCTCCCTCCCTTCCTTCCGTTGGCGGGTTTTTGAGCTGACAACAGATGAACGGGACGGCCAGGCACAAACAGATACACAGACAGACAGGCAGGCAGGCAGGCAGTCAAACAGACAGACAAGCAGGCAGACAGACAGACAGGAAGAAAAGCAGGCAGATAGGCAATCAAACAGACAGACAAGCAGGCAGACAGGCAGGCAGGCAAGCAGGCAGACAGGCAATTAAACAGACAGACAAGCAGGCAGGCAGGCAGGCAGACAGACAGGCAGACAGGCAATCAAACAGACAGACAAGCAGGCAGACAGACAGACAGACAAGCAGACAAGCAGGCAGACAGGCAATCAAACAGACAGACAAGCAGGCAGATAGGTAGATATACATAGATTCAAGCAGATCAAGACATGTAGGCAACATTCCTAGAAAATGCTCTTTAAACAGCCCTTGTGTCGTTACATCACTGGCTGAGGAGGAGACTTGTCTAGTATCCACCACAAATGTTTGCCTTTGAAACCCCTACACAAATAAATCATTACAACGTTCCTCCTGGATGCACACTTGCATACACACACACGATACATTCACTCCTCAATTTCTCAAGAACTCAAGTTCGTTCGTTCGAAGTCAACACCTAACAAGTCCGTCGGACTCCCAAAAAGACGACGACCCTCCAAGTTCCAGCAGTTCGACTAGCTCCGTTTCCGGTGACAGGTCGTCGTTTCAATCCAACCGGAACTACATCTGTCATCCCAGTCTTTCGACAATGAGAAAGCCTGTCTGTGTGTGCCCGTATGGAGACACCTGGGAGAAACTCGTTCCGCAACAAGATCACTTTGCGGTTATGCAACACGCACACCGAAAAACAAGAAAAATGGATTTATGCGCCCTTGATGAGGCGAATCTCATCGCTCTTTCCGAGATCCGTCAGAGATACGCGAACGCATAACGTTCGCGCGATCTCTACTTCGGTGGCGGTACAAGGTATCGAAATGCGGCTTGTAACTTAAGTGGTGATTGGCCTCATTGAATTGTCGTCATGTCACGTCGTCGGGCGAAAATAATACCACAATTTTCTGTCCTGCAGCAGAGAATCGAAATATACTGTCTACCTG
>LRSR01000181.1:0-10856 GCA_001579985.1 Hypsibius dujardini
CCCTTCTGAACGGCGGTGAAGTTTGTAAATGGGCAAAACACGCCCTTCTGAACGGCGGTGAAGTTTGTAAATGGGCAAAACACGCCCTTCTGAACGGCGGTGAAGTTTGTAAATGGGCAAAAACTCGTCCTTCTGAACGCCGGTGAACTTTGTAAATGGGCAAAAACACACCTTGTTAAAATTGTCTTCGCCATAAGATGAGTGGCCCAAGCCGAAAACAGCAAACTTCATCTGTTTTAGGTGCGTTTTGGATATGCGGAAATCTTCGTCAGTGTCGCGCAGCCAGAACGTGAACCATTCGGCTGATTTGGGGGCTTCTCCGTCAGTCCAGGTTGCGAGTAGGAAAACGTGAAGGACCTCCGGCGAGAGCTACGTGGAGGAGAAGTATCAGCCACACCATCACACACACAATCAGCAGTGGCGCGCCGAGCTTTGGTTTGAGGGGGGGGTGTGTTATTTTTTTCCAACAGCATACATTTTTTATTGTATCCCAAAAATTTCCGACAGAACGTAAGGGGGGAGTATTGCATGACAATTCTCAATCACGGTGTTTTTCTCTACATGGGGGACCCTTAAAACACCCCCCCCCGTCGGCGCGCCACTGACAATCAGCGTCGATATCCAATTTCCAAATATCAAAATATCCAAATTACGAAATTATCATGATTTAATAGTGTTCAAATTTAAGCCACGGAAATACGGTACACCGACTCCAGTGATATTTAAACGCCGAATTTCAACAAATAAGACCAATCAACCAACCACCCCCCCCCTTGCTCCGCCCCTTTTGCCCATTCCCCGGACCCTTCGGTGTATTCAATCTTGTTAATTGTACGCCGAATTTCAACAAATAAGACCAATCAACCAACCACCTCACCTTCGCCATGAAAACCTCCGGATCCCAGCTGGATAAATCCAGCAAATCGCATCCCCACCGAGCAGGTCCTCCCACCGACGACTCACGTTCCAGCTTGCTTCTCAAATCCTCCGCAAATTTCTGCCATAATAAAAAGCATGCATCAAGATTCAAGACAAAAGTAATCAGTAGATCACACCAATCAACCAATCAATCGACGGCCGTCCGCAGCAACCGAAGAGGTAATGTCCACATAACCGAAATGTCAAATTAAATCTAAACAGCCCTCACCTGCGCGGTACCCGATTGACCTCCGTGATAAATTCGAATCTTTGAGAAATCATTCACACCATCAGCTGGCTGGTGTTTCGAAGTTTTGCAGCAGGACACGGTTTCCGTCTCAGCGCAACCGCAAACCGAAGACGCCTTTGAGACTAACCCAATCCTTGCACTCTTCTTGCTCGTACATGCGTTTCCTCCACCGGATACCACTGCTTCATGGTCTCCTCCACCGATTTCTTGCGTGTGAGGAAGGTCGTCGTCATGCGGTTCGGCCAGTGAACGGGTGGACCCGTCAGACTGCGCGGTGTTTTTGCCTGATGCCGTCAGCTGCTGCCTTTTGAAGTATTTCTGGACGAAATAACCGACTGCAATAGTGAAGATGAATAGAGTGAGGTAATCCACAATCGTAGAGTCCATTTCGGGTTGAGATGGTGAGAAAAAATTACAGGTTCATTTGATTTCTTCACAGAAAAATAGAACGCAAAAATGCGATGGTTTGCCAAAGATTGATTGGCAGTAGGCGGTTGATTGGTCAATTGGCCGATCTGGATTGCAGTGGTTCGTTTCAAGGTTTGAACTTCGGTAGTTGATTTGAGTGTTTTATACTGAAAATATGAGTGTGGTGGATTGATTAATGTCTTGATCCTAGTTGCCGGTCTAGATTCACAAGTTACCGCATTTCTGCTCTGCCCCTGCCCACCTGTCTAGAGCAAGAGCTTGGCAAGAAAAATAACTAAAGTTACTCGACTAATTAGTAATGACTTGTTTGGCGACTTAAAAATTGAGGTTGTGAAACGTTTTAGTTCCTTTAGCCGTTCGGTTAGTAGTGTGATTTTTATTGCTTGACAGTTTTAAAATATATAAATTTTAAATGTCTAAAAAGTGCCCATTTTATTTTATTAAAAGGCACTAAACTTGCTTTATACATTACGAGATTTTATTAAAATCTCATTTCAAGTTCCGAAAAGTGCCTTTTCTTTTAAACACAATCAGTTTTATGCATCTAAATGCAAGTACGATGTACTCGTGTGCGGTTTTTCGGCAAGATGCGTGACTACTGGACAGACTGGTCATCGTCCTGGTCAGGGCGTGGATCGGAGCGGAAGGAATTTATTGTAACACAATACGTACGGTAAAAGAGTATGTAATACATCTTCCATTGGAAGGATCGTTACGCGAACACTAAATCTCATACCACCAAATAAATGAATAAGAAGAGAGAAGCCGTAAACACAGGTCTCACACCCCTTCGCCATCTACGTTATGCGATGAAACTAAATGCGGGAGCGCGCGCGTGACTGTCGCTCACAAAAAACAGAGCGACCCCGGTACACCTCTACTACCAGGGGGGAACAGCAAATAAACAATGTCAATAGTAGCGGGGGGATGGGCGATCACAATTTTTGTAAGAAAAAAGGTGGCTTTGTTGCTGGCATCTGAGCAGCAGCGGAAGTTTGGAGGTCAGAAAAAGGAGCCCTCAAAACATAAAAGCATGAACTGTTAATGAACCGAAACTAAAAAGCGCATCTACAGCAACAGCTTGTCCCTTTCTCCAACTGTCCATACAAATGACGAATCATCTCTCTCAAGGGGAACGGGATCGATATGGACGTCTGTGTTGAGAAGAAGAGGAGGAGTAGGGGTCTCCCGATCGCGATGAGTCTCGAGGCATCGCCAAGCTCTAAACAGAAAAATGAAAACCTTCACCGAAACGCAGATCAACTCAAACTTTGGCGAAAAGTCCTAGGATCGCTTCAGATCCTAGTAAGGGGATTTGATAACAGGCATATACATATATAAATAATATTGTAGATAAAACTAAAAATTATCATTCAATTTAGCTATATTCTGGTTAAATTAAAAAACCAACACAGTCACATCAGATAGAGCTGAACAATTTAGTTCGCTTGGTTAGAGCTAAATAGTTAAGTTTACTAACTTCACGCAGATTTAATTTTCCTATATATTTATTAAATGAATTTATGTTATTATTACGGATGTTTCATATAGTCGGTACATTTACTTCATATTAGTATTCACCTTGCTTCGAGCATCGTAGTCGGTGCGGTAATTCTGGTGGCGCTGAAATCCGTTGACACGGCCATCGCCACCACGATGGCTGCCGCCATTGTTGTGATAGTGGTGGTTGTGATGTTGGTGACCGTAGTACTGCTTGGAAGAGGACTTGAACTTTTTGCTCCGTCCCTCATCCAGCTGGTCGTTGTAGCTGTCTGAACTCTCAAACTGCCGCTTCCGGCTCTCATAACTGCTCGCTTCAGCCTCCTGGTCGAGAAGGGACTTTCCACCGCTCCACGATAAGATTTGCGCTTTGGGCGGCGGTGAGTGGGAGCGTTTGACAGGCGGCAAGTTGGGAGCGGAGACGGTGTTCTTCGGCTCAGTTTGAGCTGCAGGTGCGACAGTGCCAGTAATGGGCTTCTCCAGCGAGGTTGCTATAAAGAAGCAACCTTGTTAAGAGAATGCACAGTAAACTGCTTGGATAAAACCCTCAAGAGCATGAACCCATCGCAGCATACATTCAGCGACAGGAAAACGTTGAATGGAGGGTCCGAGCGATGGGCAAAGGGCCAGGGCAAGGGGTTAGATAAACACAATCAGTAAATCAACCAGCAAAGCTGCACCGCTTGTTTTGCGCTCACTTTAAATCATTTTAAAGTCACTGGTTGATTAGCTGATTGCGTTCAACTAACCTCTTGCCCCACCCCTTTTGTCCATCGTTCGGACCTTCCATTCAACTTTTCCCTGTCGCTTACTGTACCAGTGTTGTTCAAGTAAATCAAATCAAGATAATGACGTGTTTTTTTAATTAAATAAACTGCGTTGAACTAAAACTCATTTTACAAGTTATCTAACTTAAACCAAGTTATTTAAATAACATTACAGTACCATGAACATACCTTGTTTAAGGGCATCTGAATCCTTCTCCACCCACACCGGCGTGCAAACGGGCGAGGACGTCTCAGAGGAGGAATCTTCATGCCGGCGTTTACTTCGCTTGTTCTTCTTCTTCTTCCTCTTCAGTTCAACCGACGACGAAGAATCACCTGACAAGACAGTCGAAGGCTCTGATTTCGCTGAAGTCGGTCGCCCACCATTCTCATCCCTCAAGCGCAACCGTTTTGCCTGCTTCTTCAGCGCCTTCTTCGACAGCCCCGCGATAACTTCCACAGGCTGCTTCTCCTTCTCACCCGAACCAACGGCCACATTCTTATCCGATGGGACTGATTCAAACGTTGTCGCTGTCTCCACACCAGCAGTCACTTCACTCTTCACCAGCGGAGACTTTTGTGGCGTGTCAGTCGTCGGAGACTTTGGAGACGAATCGTTCCTCGCCGGCGGTGGTGTCTTCTGAGGTGAGACAGTTTTTTGCGGTGTGACTGAGGACAGTGACGGTGCAGGCAACTTCAGGGGCGATGCCGGTGGTAGTGAAGCTTTCCTGATTTCATTGAACGCCGCCGCGGCGGTCCGTTTGGGACTCTTCGGCACCACCGATGAGGAGCTCTCCTTATTTTCCTTCACGCTGTCAGTCGATGAGGTCGAACTGCCTCGTGAAGTCGGTTCCGGATGCGACGGCACCAACGGTTGCCGCTGCTCCGACGACTCATCCTCTTCATCTTCATCTGCATACGGGACCAGAGAGCCGATCGGCTTGGACGGACTGTTCGTCGTCGCCATCGGTTTCTTACCACCGGGAGAGTTTCCATTCACCTGACTGCGAGCAGCCGCCAGGAGCCGGTTATTAGTATCGATCGTCCGCGGAAGGAACTGCATCGACACTTTCGCCGCCGAACTGGTGAGGCCATTACTGAAAGTGCACAATACAGCGGTTAATTGATTGATACATTACATCGAAACGCAGTTTCAGTAAAACGTTACTTAATCGATTATTAACTTGCTTCAATATAACAAACATTCAATCAATTGATTGATGATTGGCCCGTTTAAAAAAATTACTTGGTGGTTGTAGCAGCGCCATTTCGTTGGGCAAGGGGAGACGGAGTCAACGCTGCGGTGGAGGAAGGTACTGCGCCGGAGCTGGCTGGCCGGCCATTCCCGATGCCGTTGGTGGAGGCGGGCTTGGTCAGGCCAAACAGAGTCCCTATGCCACCATTGTTATTGCCGTTCTGGCGAACCTGCAGAGGGCCATTGGCAGATCGGGGCATTCCGTTGGGGGCCAAGGCATTCTGCGGGTTAAGACCACGGATGATGGCATTTGCCGTGTCGCGGGATGCGTCCCGGGTGTAGAAGAGGAGGTAGGCGCGCTGGGCGAGCACATTAGCCACTCCCGAGGGAGAAACCTGCGAGCAACAATTTGAAGTTACGGGGTGATCGCTACAGAAAACGAATTTTTCCGGCACAGTAAACGATTTGTTCATTGATAAGCAATTAACTTAGGCCGTTTGTCGCGATTCTTATGTACAATCAGAAGGGAGGCTCTTGGGGGGGGGGGTCCACAAATGCAAAACGACGTCATGCTCGAACCAACCTTTCGACGAAGTTCCATTCAGAAACTAAAATCCCTAAATTTACTTTCAACTGCAAGTTGGCATCTGCGATTTGGCTTGTAGACTACGTGGAAATAAGTCAAATACAATTGAAAGTTCGCAGTTCGGACTTTCAAGAGCGGAATGATAATTTTATAACCATTAGGAATCAGTTATAACGCTGTCCAATGATTCTGCATGTGGTAACTTGATAGCGGTAACATTCTGCAGCCGAATCAAGCAATCAACCGCAGCGCCCAAGACAAAGTCAATCGCGCAGAGAATCTCATGTCTCCGTCAAATTCGCCATGAAAAGGCTGCTTCCCCATTAAGTTAAAGAGAAAATAACATTGGCTACTTTCTTTGGACTAAAGGTTGCTCCGGAATCGAACAAAACATCAGCGTATCGAACTTTTCAAAATGCATAATTGAACATCTCCACAAAAATGTGCAATATTTAAAAATACTCCCCATAGTGAATCGAGTAGCAAATTGCTCGATTGAATGCCTAGTAGGAAAACCACTCAATGATTCGTTTTCAACTAATGCTGAGTCATTCAGTAGCTTCCCTAATCTAGAAATGTTTTGCTAGGACCCGGTTCTACCCGTATACCCAAAACACCTGGTTACCAAAAAGTTAAATTACAGATTACAGTACAGAATCGAGAGATTCGGACATACTCGAATGAATGCCTTACCGTAGTGTCGTCCATCCGATACCAGGTGTTGCCGGCGGACTTGACGAAGGAATAGTAATGCCCCGAGTGAGCGGACGACCCAGAATGCACCAGCACCGCGTACAGCCGGTACATCACCCGTGGCGTCTCAACCTCCCCCGGACTCATGAACGGCTTCATGTCCAGCTCCTCTGGGAAGTTGATGGGCTTGTCTATCTTGGAGAAGGTGGAGAAGTGATTGTAGTGGAACCGCTTCAGCTGGAATGTCAGGCAGGCCGGCGCCTTATGGATGGTCACCTGCTTGGTGGCGGGGCAGGACTTTTTACACTGCTCGCATGCGTAGTAGTTGTCGGGATGGGCCAGCTGCTCCGGCCGGACGTAGTGCCGCAGGGCCTCTTCCAGACTGCCTACCTTCGCGATATCCACCGGCACGTCCAGGTAGGGCTCGTAGGTGATGGAGGCCTGCTTGCAGGTCAGGCAGATCACTCGCGACCGGTAGAAGCCACCGAAAATACGACTAGCGAAGGTGGTCTCCTGGGTGTAGGTGTCAAGTTTGGAGATTTCCAGGCCGGTCGCGCGCAACGCCGTATTCCGCATAGCCTCGATGACGAAGCGAAGAAACTCGTGCGCGTCCTCCTGACGGCCCACGCTTAACGTTTTCGCAAATGCTAGAGACAAACCCGAAACAATGCTGGTGATTCAACTTTACGGTAGACAGGCGGGGAAATTTGACGAGAAACCCTTACCTTTGATATTATTATAGATGGCATAAGGACTAATCACGGCATTCCTCGTGCGGACCATCTCCAGTAAGACCTGCTCCAGCTTGCAGTTGATGCAATATCCAGAGATGCGGCCTGCAAAGCGGATGTTTAAATATTACTTAGAGCCCTTGGTCCAGCAGAGGGGTAAAAAAAGAAGCCTAAGAGCTCCCTTACAGGTCTTGCTGTGGTTGTCAGTCCGGAAAAAGTTATGCAGCGGCGGTGTGTAGGCCAGACACTGCAGTGTGGCATTGAGGAAGCACGTGTTACCGACATTCCGAAGTCCGGCGCCGGCTGCCGCGGGCACCTCCCAGTCCATCCGAATGCGTCGCTCATCGTAAAAGCTCTGTTTCGGCTGCGGGAGTTGGTTTTCGGTGACGATCTTCTTCACTGGTGATGTAGTCGGCGAGGCGGATGATGTTGAATTCTTCACGCCGTTCTCCGCAGACCGAATAGGCGACTTGGACGTGGAAGGCAGTTGAACATCTAAGAGAAAAGAAGTGGGGAAATGATCAAACGGCCAATTGCCTAATAAAGGATAGGCAAAAAAAAACAGATTTGGCAATCCTCGAGAGGCAACAGACAAACTGATCAACCGATAGTGATTACTGCAGACACGTACTGTAACAGAAAGAATGGACCGACAGCAAACCCACGAGCGGGGAAGTAGAAACCATAAAAGGATAGCGAAGTAAAACAATAATGCAACAACTGCTCAGATAATTATGCGCTGAAGAAAAAGATAATACTGTAATTACAGCTGCAAGACTAGACTCGATGCGTCAGACATCAGCACGTATTGATGGCTGTACAGTTGGCGTTATAAACTATGCAACCAGTACGCGTAGTATCAGGGTTAATAAGCATTACAAATCAGAAAGGACAAGAAAAACCAGCCATGCAAACAGATTCCCCCAGCCGTTCACATTCAAGAAAAAGCCCGGGATCTCGCGTGAAAGCTCACCAGTTAATGCCGTAACCTCAAAACTCAGCGCCACAGGACGGCAAATAGAAAACAAAAACAGGTAGACATATCAAAACAATTTAAGTTAAACTCAATCAAAATAGAGGAAGTCGAACAGTCGAACAGTCGAACAGTCGAACAACAAAGTAATCATGCAATCAACAGACAACAGATGTGCAGTCATAGAAGAGAGCAGACAATTTCACTTGAATCTCTTTGCCTGATTGAGACGTACCATATGAGCGACGCACATCTCCCCCAGCCAGCATCCCAACACCAAGCGGCGTCAGTTGCTGCTGCTCTTGCTGTGCACCCTTCACACCGATCTGAAAGCGATACGGCGTCTTCACCAGCACCTTGGAAACATCCGTGCAGGCTGCACTCTTCCGGATCTGCTTCAACAGGCCGTTTCCTTGACACTGCCCATCCACAAACTCCAAACGCTCTTGGAGGATCCGCTGCACAGAGCTGGCGATCTCCTCTTCCAACAGCGGATCCGCACCACCTTCATCAACAAATAATAACGATGATTTGCCTCCTCCTCCTCCTCCTTCACTCCTCTTCCCAAACTGCAGACAGAGCGAGGACTTGATGCAGTCCTTAAGGGGGGAAGAACTGTTGCTGGGCGCACTCGCAATCTGCTTCAGTGGGCTGGAAAGGCAATGCTTGGATGCGCTGTCCGCGGCGACCTGGAGGGAGCTCTCTTCCTCCGAGACGACGACGTCGTCACTCTGCTGCTGCTGCAGACGGAATCCCCCCTTCAGGCCACCCTTCTTAGGCGTCGTGGGTGAGGCTGATGGCCATGACATGCCCACAGCCGGCGCAGGACGCGACCACGACAACACCTGCAACCATCAAAACTACAACAACATCCCAGTGAGGAGTCATGTCATCCCGAGACAGCTCACAAAACTCCACCAAATCCCGTCGTGCTTGTCTGTGTGTTTGTCGAGACTTGGGTTTTCCACCGTCACCACCGTCACCACCGTCATGCACAATCAAATCAAATCAAACCGTTACCTTGTGAAGGATTTGACTCTTGGCTGGCTCAAGATGATGGCGATTGATGATGTTAATAACGATGGCGAGATACGTCAGAGAATTCGGCGAAAAAAACACCTGGAGGTGTGTGTGTATGTGTGTGTGTGTGAACGGAATGAGGGTATAAACCAGCAGTTTTCGTTGAGATGTTGCAACAACTGCTACTTCTCCATCCGTTTGCGTGTGTAACAGTAGGAATAGGAACTTTTACTACACTACACGAGCGCGCACTCCTTTGGCACGCCGATTTTCTCATTTTCGTCACGCAACCTACTTTTGGCTCAAATTTATCGCACTTAAATATCCCAAGGAATCTCGTGTATCATTTAAAGCCGAGTAGGCCCTGCACTCCTATTACTTAAGTAGTGAACTACAGAGTAGTAGGGGGGTACTGGGCTGTGTTCAAATAGACAGCTCCTACATAAGCATGCGGAGTGATGTCATGTGCGAGCCGTCTGCAAAAGAAAATTGTCTGCACGCCAGGTGGCAGCACTGTTGCCGTTCGCTTCATTCACTGACGTCAGAACGCACTTATCAGTTTTCTGTCCGCTTTCATAGTTCCTACGCTTTCACATTTCTGATTACTTCTCTGAAGTTCGAAAAAGGGGACCTAAATCTGACTTTCAGATGAAACGCTTATTACACTGGAGTATGTTTACAGTCCGATCACGAATACTTTAATGTCAGAAAGCGGGCATCTTCACACTTTATGCACTATTTGACAGCTTTTTTTCCATTAAAACTTTCGTCTTCTTCAAATTGGCTAGATCGTTACTTAACACTTTTACAGCTCCCACTAGGATATTGACAGCTTTCGTCTTGCCCTTCCTCACGGCTTCGCAACTTTTTGGATCCCTCTCCATCGCCACATCGCACAGCCGGCCGAGTTCGGCTTCGTCGTTGATCTGGTACCACTGCTTCTCCTCAATCACCTTCTCCGGAACGACGAGGTCTCCGTCCACTCCACAGAGCATCTCCAACAGCCGCTCGAAGATAATCCGAGATATCCGCTGTTCCGTCAGCATGTCTGCTAGTGTCGCAAAATCCGCCGGTCTCAATAGGAACTCATCCGGGCCCACGACTTTTTTGGAGTCGTTCAGTATTCTGATGAGCGAATTGATAATGAGGATGGCGAGACCGGGGGGTGTACAGACTTTCGTGAGAACGACCGTTTTGTCGAAGAGCTCGGCGAGTGAGTCGTCCGCTACCAAGATGGTCGCTTGAGCAGGCGTCAGCTGAAGGATGTCGGTGAAGCGGACGCGCCGTGCCGACGGGAGCTCTGGGAGATCTCGCTGTGCGACCGCAATATCCACCTATGAGAAGAGGACACTTTTTGTAAAGAAGAAGAGGTGGACTGTTCGAATACAGCCGTAAAGTGTTTTTACCATGCAGTCATCGACTTGCTCTCCCAAAGAGGAATTGCACAACCTCAGCGGTGGCAGGTTAGGTTCCGGCATGTACCGGTAGTCCTGCCAGGTCTCCTTATCCCGCATGGCATGCGTGGTTTCTGTTTTGAAGTCAAATCCCCTCGTCTCGTTGATCACTGTACCGCCAGATTTTAACAACTCCCTTTGCCGGGCTATCTCGAAGTCCACTGCTTTGGCCACAAATTTCATACTGCAATTAGAATCCAGTAAAACTTGTAAAAAACTCAGTTACAGCGCCACAATTTCAGACCAACACAAATAGGTCTAAAAAACGTCATTCAACCTCCGAAACAGACCGTCAAACAGACAAACAGACAGACAGACAAACAGACAGACAGACAGACAG
>LRSR01000188.1:0-15020 GCA_001579985.1 Hypsibius dujardini
TAGTGTGAAATCAAACTAGATGAGCAGCGGGAATAAAAAGCAAGCATCATCGCAGTTCGGAAAAATATAACACCATGTGATCGTTGTGGAGCGATTTCGCGTGCCTTCCGTTCCTTTCTCCAACTTCTTACCTCCGAAACTTTTTCTGCACAACAGGTCGCCAAATTTTCTCAATTATTTCCAGGTGAAAAGCGACAGCGAAAATGACTTTCACACGTCGCGGACGAAAGAAATGGCTCTGGAATTTGGGGGAAAAGAACGAAAAATCATTTTTCAAAAATGACTTTATGAATTGACCTGATTGACTGATTGTCAGTTTCCCTCCCCTGCATTTCTCCGCCCCGAAACTTTTTTCCGACATGGATTTGCCCAGTATCCTTGAAGCTTAACACATGAAAAAGTTCGACAGACCTGAATGGAGCACAATGGGGACGGAACAATCACGCGTAACTCCGGCAAATTCACCAACAGAAAAAATGACCGGATTCAGTGGAGAAGTTCTCCTGCCGTCGGATGACGAGCTCGGCCCTTTTCCTGCAAACAAGGTGATGATATATTCAGATGTCTCTTACAATCAATAATATAACTCTAATTATTAAGAAGTTGGCCCAAAAATTGCAACAGTTGAGAGAGCGAAGAGCGACAAAACAACAAACGAAATATGAAAAGAAATCCGAAGAAAACGTAAACGACCTGTACTGTCTGTCACACACACTGTAGCCATATTATAGCTCTAACCGAGTTAAGCCATTTACACTGTCGGGTGGTCAGTGTCTGCAGTCGCGCATCGACCGAGCTAAATGGCTTAACTCGGTTAGCGCTACAATTTGGCCACGTGTGTGACTGCGGTGTATGTGGTATGCAGATGGGAGCAAATCGGATTTAGACCTGAAAATTCACCAATTAACGGGTGAAAAACTCGAAAACGTCGGGTCTTTACAGCATTCTTCCTTTAATAATGTCAATTCTCGTAAAAAAAACAAGAACACAGGAGCAGAAAAAAAGTGCTTGAATTAAAAAATAACACCCAGAAGATATTATCGTATTACTAGCTGCTAAAACGGCAGAGGCCCAGCATGGACACCCAAAAAGCGATGCCTGAATACAAGGTAACATACATTGGAACACAACAGAAACTACAACTAAACTATATGCCACGATGGGTCAATCGACCGAGAGTCATGGCATTCCGTGAGAGAGGGGTGGGAGATCAAAAAGACGTCCGTCTGGATATGTGCATGCTGCACCGCCCACAAAGAGGTGGTATGGCGCTTGACTTGGACCACCGGTATCCCGATACCCGACGTCCGCCCGGGCCTCCGGGTGACCCGTACTGTTCTTCGTTGATGGGCGACCTGTGTAAACGTACCAAAGTGTCAGATAAACGTTTCAGCAATCACGCAGGCAGTCCGTCTTACCCGGTGATGCCTTGTAACCGTTTTGTCGAGTGGTACCTTTCGGTCTGAAAGAAAGACAAGGTTGGCGTCGGGGATAAGACACCATGATCACCATGGTCAGTGTAAGCTTCATGAAATCCAAGCTCGGTCAAACGAAGGTTTTTAATAAGCGATAAAAGTGCTAAACGCCACGTTGTGTGTCTTTAATCCTTCAGTACTCGTAAGGCTTTCCGTACCTTCCAGGTGAAACTTTGTATCCATTAGCCTTAGTTGATCCTTTTGGCCGACCTCGTTTGCTTGCTGCCAAAAAATGCTGGCAAGTTATATGCCGATTTCTGTATTGGACACATATTGTCTATCAAGTTGCCTGCCTGCCTGCCAGTCTCCCTGTATGTCTATATGTCTATCTGTCTGTCTGCCTGTCTGACTGTCTGTTTGTCTGACCGTCTGTTTATCTCACTGCCTGTTTGTCTATCTGTCTGTCTTTCTGACTGTCTTAGCGCTTGTCTATTTGCTTTACTGCCTCTTAATCAGCTAATCTTAGTCTTAGTTATCTACTAATATCCGTACCGCACTGGACACTCTTACGGCGTTGTCTGACCGCCCCGGAAATGGAAGCTGCGTGGGGGAGTGGTTCAGGTGTGGACAGAGTTTGAGCGACTTGATCTTGTGAGTCACGGTGTGCTCCCACAGGTCTGCCAGCACTGACTCGATAACCTGCAGCAGCGGTTGTTCCTTTTGGCCGTCCTCTGGGCCGTTTAACGAACTCTGGAATACCATACAACACTCGTGAATATAAGTGTCTTTTCAACCGGGCGGCGACCGATTCTCGAGTAGTTAGTTATTCACACCAATCAAGTGATGAACGAATAAGAAATATACCGTGCTGTTAAACATGCTAACAACAATCTAAATCAATGAATCAATGTAGGCTGCAAGGCTTGACCAAGGCTTGCAAAGCAACGACATCAAACAAAAAAATAGAATAAACTTAATCAATCAATCAATCCATGACGTGCGCACTGAATTATCTCAAATTTCCACAGCCAATTTCTAAAATGCTTCTTTTACCGAGAAATCATTTACCACACTTGTGCGGAGGTACGCACCGGAAATTAAATTCATTTTTTCGTCCGCTGGAACATGTCCGGTGGAGCTCATACCGCGGGGGAAATGATCGAATCCGTGTGAAGTGAGTGGGAAGCTGGACGACGCCATCATGGCTTGCTTACTACGATTATCGGAAAAGGCCTCGCTGCTGTCGGAGTCCGCCTCAGAGTCCGTCGGAGCTAAACCCGTTGTACCGTCCTGCATTTCTTAAGAGATTTCTCTGGAAAACTATAGCATGTGCAAAATTAGGATGATCAGGAAATCAGGATTTCGATACACTGTATTTCAATTTCCAGAACAACTGCTGCTCAACCCATGAACTCAACAGTACGCATACTGCTGACAAATAAACAAATCAATCAATCAGTGTTCTCTCGCTGTTCCTGTTGTACAACAATTTTGTTCCCGCTCCTTAACTATGTTGTTCCTGCCGCATGACATTCTTGTTCTTCGCTTCATATTTGTTTTTCTCCCCTCTCTTCTCTGGGTCCTCCAAATTACTCGTATCATCCCATTCCGACAAGTCCTTCGGGCTTTCGGCCAGTCGTCTATCAATCAATCTCCGTTGTTATTCCCTGAATAATGATGGACAGAAACCTGTAAAACCCGTACGAATGTACAGTAGGACGCTCGGCACAAATGACACTGCTGTGCTGTTTAAAATGCATTTAAACAATATTTCGAGTGGCTCAAATAACGGCTTGTCATTTTAAATAAAATGCAATGTTTTTATTTTATGTAAAGTAACAAAAGAAAAATCGATATTTAATTAAAAGCATGTTTTTATTTAAGTCACTAAATTTACTTTAAATATGGCGGTGTTTTATTTTATATTCTATTTTAAATGATTGAAAACGTGGAAAACGTTCCTTCTAATGAAAAAAGCTTTATTTTTAAATAATTTTGCCGGTGAATTTAAATTTATTTATTATTTCTTTACCTTCCAACACAAAATGACCACTACACTATAATACTGCAAATTTACAAATTACAAACGTACGGTAATGAGGGGCCAGGTGCTGAGATAATGTACATACGTATTATTATTGACTAACAATGCTGAATACGATACAACACATGCAAATGTAGATCATGGCTTATGGGGGAGACGTGAGCCCACTCCATTTTCAATATATAAAGATTAAGAATAGTGACCACAGTTATTACTGAATCTTCTCGCGTTTCTCAACGATCGTTCTCTTTTCCACCTTCACACCGGCAGCCGGTACACGGCCTCCGTTTGCCTTTCCCTTTCGCTCCGCACGATGCAGCATCCCCGCCGCTCGCCGCTTGACATCCTCCATCCGGTCCCTCATCACGCGCAGCATCCGGTCAATCTGCGCGCGGTACGTCACGTAGAATTTGGGCACGGTGAAGGCCAACGCCCACACCACCATCGCCAGCGTGAGGAGGTTGAACCACGCGCCCACGTAGGTCATGAGGTAGATGGCCAGTGCCCACTTGAGACTCTGACCCAAGCTGTCCGCTAAGAAGACGTTACGCATCCGGATAAGGGTTTGGTTGACCGGCTCCAGCAGCATGTCCACCTGCTGGTGCGCGTACTCTGGCGGAATGACGACGTCCAGCTCCAGCAGGCGCTGGAACGGATGGGCGCTGCCTGGGCGTTGTTGCAGAGTGAATATCAACTGCCGGGCAAAGACGAGCGCGCTGGCTAGCAGCAGAACGGTCAGCGCTCCGTAAGACAAGACCGAGATGAAGCTGAAACGGCCAATTACTATGAATAATCGGCAGGAGCATATACGATTATAGACAGAGAGACACCGAGAGCAGACATGGCGGGCGCATGGAGGCAGACCGATGGGTAAAGAGAGAGGAGAGTGAGGCAAATAGAAGAACAGGCACAGGCACTCAAAGCTGCATATATAGTCAGAATATCTGGAGGCACATAATACACGCAGGCAAGCAGACACAGGCACACGACCAGACACAGGCTAAGCAACACATACAGGCACTCATATGGATGCACAAACAACGACCACAACCAGCTACAGACATTGAGGCACAGACAAAAGCAGACGGGGTTCCAAACCAGATATAGGCAAGGACACGAGAAAAGGCAAAAGATGAGTTTCAGGCACGGATCAAGAGATACTTAGGCAACCTATCATAGACAGGGACCGGCACTGGCACGACAAACGCAGAAGTGAACGACAGACATCGCCTTTCGACAAATGAGGATACAGTCACGACACTCGCACAAAGACACGGATTAGGAGGTGCCACAGATATATACAGGCACAGGCAGAAACCTCCGGGGACCCAAACGACACCACGGATTTAGTCTCCCATACAGACACAGACACTGACACAGATACAATGACAAACACAAACAAACAACACGGGCATACAGTACACTGTTCTACTGACAGAGCAGACAGGAAATCCAGACATACCTGAAATACGCCAGCGAGAAGAGAACGAATCCTCCGAAGCTGAAAATGACCGCAGAGTCCTTGACGTTCTGCCACATCACCAAGTCGCGGATGTAATGTGACACGGCCCGACGACGTCGAATAGTTGCCTGATCCGGGATCTCCCGCGGGATGAACGACGGTCCAAGTGCATCCATCGCCGGCGCCATCGAGGGTTCTTGTTCCGGCTGTCGCTGCTGTTGACCGTTCCAGTAGTGCTCGCCGAAGATCTCCCGCTCACGCTGCGCGAGCTCCTCCCCGGTCAGTTGGAGCAGGCTATCATTCCCGTATGAATCCATACGGTCGCGGTCCACGTAATCATTCATTGGCTGCTGCTGCTCCATCATCGAAGCTGGGGCATTGCGGACCTGGGTCTCCCCTTGGTTGATCAGTCGTTGTTGGTCACTTCGAAGCACGGCAGGATTATTGTCGTTACTGTTGTAATCCATACGTTCGTTATACTGCAAATTCCCGGGCTGTTCGATGAGGAAACGGTTCTGCGGCGATTGGTCGCCGAATTTCTGCTGGAAGGCCATCTCATCGGACTGCTGAAAGTTAGGACTGGGGTTGAAGGGTGGCGCGTCCGGATTTAGTTCGTAATCATGATGCTGTTCCATTTTGCACTAAGGAACTGGTACACCTTGAGTCGCAAATTGGTTTAAAAATTCACTTTGGTGAAATTTTGCTCTTAATGAAACGTTTCTTGGTAAGAGAGAGAGAGGAAATGAACGCTCGCAATGAAATTGCAGCACATTTTGTGCAGGTTTTGAGAGCGAGGAGCATTGGTAAGCAGTGGAAGTTTCCGTGGAATGGAAATCCCATCGCCACTTGTTAGCTGTCACGAATGGTTGAGGCCGCCGCCCGGGTACAGTATACAGTAAATACAAAATAGTGTACACACATCGACAGACAGAGACAGGGTGGGGATTTCCTAGTTGATGTGTTGTGTCTGGCGCATAAATAGGTGCACATCGATTGCCGGCATGGTGGGCTGTTAATGTCTATACAGGCCCCAATGGTAAAACCTTTGGCATTCCTATGGAAATTTCCTGAACCCGATTGCGAGATGATCTTTGTAAACGTTTTAGTATTTCTATGTCACTTCCAAAGAGGATATTATAATATAAGGCAGACCAAGCCATATCCTACGGGGAGACACGCGTGTGAAAAACGCAAGACTTGTTTTATTAAATTATTTTAAATTATTTTTGGATGGATGAATGAGCCGCATTTCTTTTTTTGATAAAAAGGGGAAAAAACCAGTTTAACACAAAGTTTGTCACGCACGGGGGCCCACAAAAAAATCCATTTCTACTCCAAATGGCTCATTTGATTACTTATCCTCTTTGACATCTGCAAAATTATAAAAATACCCAGAACGAAATCTTGATTGTTTCCCGTACGTATTATTTTTCATTGCAAAACCACCTCTATAAGAGCTCTTCTTTCGGGTAGAAATTAAGCAATTTCCCTGTGAGACAAAGTTACGAGGAAGAGAGCAGTATAAACACAGTAAAAAGCATGTCTCTTTTAGGCGCACTTTGCCAGCACAAGTTAAAAAATTGAAACCAAACGTTTGCTTAGACACCAGATCTATGGGATGCAGTACAATATAGTGTACCACGTGGTCAATTGTCCATAGTTTTTTAGTTTTTAAAAATTGTTTCATAGATGAAATTTTTTAGATAAATTTGAAAAAAATTATGTCTATCGAGGTATGTAAAGTCCAGCCATATTCCGTGCGATCGGTGCGATCGATACGGATTATCATTTAATTTAACTTTACTTTCAGATTTCTTCACTTTGCGAGACCGGTGTCTGTCCGTAGACTTACGATCTGGCTTTTATTAAGCAATATGCGCCATGACAAATAGTCCTTCTTCCGAACACGAAGACACGAAGACACGACATGCAATTGATCGTGAGATCGTGTATGAGTTACACCAACGGCTCAGGAATTCACGAGCAAATCGCCATTTCCTCGTGAAGTTGTGTGCAGCAACACACGAGCACACATCACACGAAGTGTTGTCATTGGTCTGTTCGCTTTTTGTCACAATCGAGCGCCTCCTGTCTTCGTGTCGATGTGTCGAGGAAAGGAGTTTGTGTCATGGCGCATATTGTTTATTACATATCCTCTTTGCGCCATTTCGTGCAGGCTCAACCGGAGCAGCTGCCCGTCCACTACTTGTCTGCCTGCCTGCCTGCCTGCCTGCCTGCCCGTCTGTCCGTCTGTCTGTCCATTCGTTAACCCGCCCATCCATCCATCCGTAAATCCGTTTATGCGTCCGTCAGTCCGCCCGTAAATTCGTCCGTCAATCCGCCCTTCCATCCGTCTGTCTGTCCGTCCGTCCGTCCTTCCCTCTGTCTGTCCGTCCGTCAGTCCGTCCGTTAGTCCGTTCACATGTTAGTCCGTCTATCCGTTCGCCCGTCTGTCTATCCGCCTATCCGTCCGTCTTTTTGTTTTCTCATCCACCTGTCCGCCCGTCTGTATGTCCGTCCGCCTGTCCGTAGCCCTGCTCCTCCGTCCGTCCGTTTACCTTGCGGTTCCTTATCTTTGCCCTTGTTCAACATGTTTAGTTGATTAAACTTTCATTACACCGGATTAAAACTTACGAGGAGGAATGTACGAATTTGCACCTGGAGGAAGTATGTTAAATCTAATCAGTTAACTCGAGGACTATCTCGGAAAGCGCTAGCTGGACGTGACGCAATCCGTTCCGTTCCGCTTCATGCTGCACCTATTTGCTCACTCGTTTTTAATCAATCAAGTTATTGATCACTAGCTTGGTCGTTCAAATCGCACAAAACATCAGTTGCTTTTTATACGAATTATTATTTTATTTTTTTGTCTCTGGAACGTCTCCCAATCCATTCTATCTTGTTTACCCATCTTTTATTTTATTCTCAATACCTCATTCTTTCAGTCATACAGGATTGCTTATCGTATCATGTACAATTGAGAAGGTACTTTGTTCATGCTTCTATTGGAAGGTATTTCCAACTCTGTTCCGTTAGGTCACACTAATTATTTTGTTTTAGCTTCGATAATCTTGGTTTTGTTGGTAGTGTTTGTCCAGTATTTTGTGACACCGCATTGCCGCCGATCCATTGAAGTCTGTTTACTTACAATAAGTGCCGAATGCGCCGTGAATCCAGCAATCAATCAATCACCCAATCAAGAAAGCTTCGCAATAGTTTATTATTTTGTTTTTTTTATGTGAGTTTACCAGTTGTGCCAACTGGTAACTGGTAAACTCCAGTTACCAGCTTACCAGTTTAACTATGATGTTATTGTCGTTTATTGTTATTTCATGTTTTGTTTCATAAATATACGGTTTATGTTTTCACTACGCTGTTGTAAAACTTGAAAGCGGGTTAATTTTTATCGAATTAATTTGAGCTCTTGCATTGCAGGCATAAATTGATTTAATGAATAAATAAATAAATTTAAAATTAAAATACAATATATCCATTTTAAGCGACTGTGATTTAATTGAAACTCCGAAAAATTTGTTCTAAACTACTGAGGTAATTGGCTTTCCCATAAGACCTTCTCTTTTCATTTCAGAATCGTCACTATGATATCATTGCGGAAGCCGTATGAACTCCGAACCGCCGAAGAAAGAACCGTGCATTAGTGCTCTTTCAATGATGTGTGTGAATTCATAAAAAGAATTAAATGAATTAAAATTAGCCGGCAAAGTTTGCTTGAATAAAAAACTTATTTTATCATGCGGAGCGAGCGAAGCGAGCGAAGCATTTCTTATTCAGCTCTGCTGGTGGCCGGTTTGATGTCCGGCCTCGCCCAGGCGTACGCATGGGCACGTGTACGGTCCGCGTGGGCGCGTGGGCGAGGACGACGCGCTGTGTGTATGACGTCACGCAGCGCTGCATTCAGCTCTGCTGGTGGCCGGTTTGATGTCCGGCCTCGCCCACGCGTACGCATGCCCACGTGTACGGTCCGCCCACGCCGTGTGGGTGGGCGACGCGCTGTCCGTGTGTCTGACGTGACGTCCTTGCCCATTGCCCATTGCCCCAATTATCAATACGCGAGCTCCGCATTTCTTAGTGTATAACATACACTTGCTAGTTTAAAAGAATAGCCGCATTCCAGCATATAATATAGGATTTTAAATATAATAATAATTTAAAGTGAATTTAGTGATTTTAAATAAAAAGAGGGTACCACTATTGTCCCACCCTTCTCCCACCCTTTCACTATAGTCCCAACCTTTTTGTTTTTTATTTTGAATAAAGTTGAATAATGGAACAGATGGCTGTTCTTGATTTATTACAGATAAAATCAAACACTACGAGACTAAATAAGGATTGTTTTAGCGGTTAGAAGATTAGGGCAGAAAGTCAGTTTCCCAATCAGCATATGAAGCATACCGGTTCTTTCGCTGCCGTTATCTTTGGTTGGTAAAGCTGCTCCGCTTCTTGGGAGCCTGTCTGTTCCGAGTCGGAAATACCTTCATTGTCATCTGAGCGGTCCCCGTCATCTGCGACGGAGCTGTCACTCTCCCTCATTTTGTCTCGATACTGTAGTCGGAGTACTAATAAACTATTGGAAATTGTTAACTCTTGGATTTCAATCATTTCATCAATCAGTAATATATCTTTGAATAATTAAGTATCTTGGTAACGTCTTGAAAGTTATTTTTTATTGTATTTCAATTAAAAAAATTAAAAGGATGGGACCATAGTGAAAGGGGTGGGAAAAGGATGGGACTGTAATGAATGGGTGGGAAAGTGTGGGAGTATAGTGATTTCCTAAAAAAATGTGCCTTTAACTATATAAATATATTTTACTTAAAATGAAAAGAGGCTTTTTGAGCCATTTAAAATAGCAACTATTAAATACATATATTTAAAAAACACTACCGTGCCTTACCGTATTGTACCAGGACACATTAATAGTAAGGCATGCGCCGTTACTATTAATTTGCCCTGATTGTACCGAGTGACGCAGTGATGTGCCGGTACCTATCTGCCTTGCAGTCTTCCTAATCTAATCTCGGGACTGCATCTTATCAAAAGAAAGTTTAACGTATTTTCGTTTTCAGAACGGCACTTCCGACTTACCCGAAACTGAGACGCATGAGTATAGCATCTCCCTGGTAATCCTTCCGCCCGCCCTGAACGGTCCTTCCTCCCGCCATTCCTTCTACGGACCATCCATCTGCGATGGAGAGTGCCAGCACCTTTGACATCTCGACGGCATTTGCAGACGTCCAGGCCCATGTCGATAAATTATCCCCGGAATTGCGCATTCTAAGCATGGCCATTTGGAATCGTCCGGAGACGGCGTATGAGGAGCACTTTGCCCACAGTCTGCTGACCGATTTCCTGGCCGGCAAGGGCTTCACCGTTACCCGGCATTTCCACCTTCCGACGGCATTCCGCGCGGAATTCCAGAGTGCCCATTTTGATCCTGCCCGGCATTACACCGTGGCCTATCTCTCGGAATACGACAGTACGTAATACCGCTGCATACGTCCATATACATGTACAGTAAGCGACAGAATTTAATCTAATGGAGGGTCCCGGAAATGGGCAAAAGGGGCGGGGCAAGGGTAATGATTGAACAATCAACCAATCGACTGCGCTCTGATTGATCGGCAGCTCCCCTGGTTGATTGGTTGATTGTTCAAGTGGTACGCATGCCCCGCCCATTTTGCCCATTTCCGAGACCCTCCGATAGATTAAATTCGGTCGCTTACTCTACACATAATTTTAAAGTACCAGATACAATGATAGCGCTTATTTGGGACGTTTTTCATGGGTGGAACGCAGAAAGCCTCCGCTTTATTTTGTTTTAAGTACTACAATATTAGTGATGATTTATAAAATCTATTTCATCGGTGACGAAATCAGACCATTTTTTTGGCAAAATTTCAAATGTATAAAAACACCGGAAAAATCCAATTTCCATGATCTTCACGGAAAAAATGGCGGTTTATAGAAATGTATAAAATATGATTACTAGTATGTTGACACTGTCCCATCTCTAATTTAATTTGGAATCGATGGGCATCAACCAATTATTATTTTTGATGTAAGGGGACGGAGCTGTGAACAGTTTTTAAAATTGGCCGACAATTCAAGCGAACCTTTCAAAGTTGGCATAGAGCCCCGCCCCCTGATGTCAGTTAAATATTTAAATAAAATTATCCCAAATTATCCAATTTGGGATGGGACACAGTTACTATAATCGTATTTATTGCATTTCAATATACCGTCATTTTTACGGGGAAGACCAATGAAAACGGAATCTTCCCGTGCTTTTCCAACTTTGAAATGTCGCCAAAAAAGTTTTGATTTAGTCACCGATGAAATAAATTTTATGAATCATCACTAATATTTTACCACTAGTACTTTGAAAAAACTAAAGAGGAGGCATTCTGCGTTCCACTTATGAAAATCTTCCCAAGTTTTTATTGTACTGGATTTAACCAGTCGAGAATATAATACCTGTCACTATGTGAGTGCATACACTGTATGCCTTTATTTGAATGTTTTCAATCATTCACTAGTTGAGAGGACAAGAAAGAATTGCTCTGAAAGCTTAACAAGTGGATATTGTTCGTTTGCAGGCCTTCCGGTTATCGGACATGCCTGCGGACACAACCTCATCGCCATCTGCGGCGTCGGAAGTGCCTTAGCGTTGCAGTCGCTTCTCCGGATAGGCACCGGACTTGAAGGGCGGGTACGTCGTTTTGATGGTCCGCAGATGCACTAGACTGTATTCGCACTTCCTCACCAAGATACGGATTTCGTATTTTTCGATGACGCTACTAGAATAATAATATAAGAGTGGAATAGGTAAAATAACTTGAACCAATTGTGTGAGGTACTAAGTAAATCAAAGCTCCACGCGTCAGCAGAGTATTCGAGTCTCTTTTATAGCGATCGTTGCATTATAGCATCAAATAGAGGTTTCTTATTACTAATACCTTGGACAAGTTTGTGATGATAAGTTAGAAGAAAATGAATATGCATTCTGATGCAAAACAAATGAGCATGATGTGTATGTAATAAGACGGCCGGAAAGTGGTATTGAAAACGTTAGTAGAGCTACTAGTACCAGTAATGTCCGCATTAGCGTACCGTATACTCCCTGGCTCCCCGCATCAAGGGGCAGCACATGTATAAACTGTTCAGAAGTGACGTACCCTTGAATCTTGTCGGCTTTTTGTGATTTGATAGGTTATATGTTTAGGAACACCGGCTGAGGAGACGTCGGGCGGAAAAATTGATCTTCTTAATGCCGGAGCTTTCGTGGGAATCGATTTCTGCATGATGGCGCATCCGTCCGGCGTGAACATTACCAAGCCAGATTTCATCGGCCTCCTGGAGGTATATTTTCGACCATGTTGATTGATTTTTCTTTGCAGTTACTCCTTACCGTTTTCTCCGAATACTGTAGCCTCGGTCAACATATTCGGTCTGCTTGTGCATGGCTCTGCCTGCCTGTCTACCTGTGTTGTATGTCTGACTGTATGTCTGTCAGCCAGTCTGTCTGTCTGCTGTCTACCGGTCATGTCCGTCCTTTACGTCTGTATGTCTGTCTATTTGTCTATTTGTCTATTTGTTTGTCTTTCAGTGTGAAGTTGAGTTCTTCGGAAAGGACAACGATGCCGGGCCGGAACCATGGAGTAGTAGCGCTTCGGCAACGGACGCCGCCGTGTTACTCTACACTTCTCTCTCCTTACTACGGCAGAAGCTCAACGCCGGGAACCAGATCCACGGAGTGATATTTGAAGCGGGAAAACCGCAACCCACAGGAAAATCCTATGCAAAATGTCATTACTACATGCGCACGCCGACCGTTCCGGAAATGGACACACTGAAGCAGTCTTTCCAGGCAGCTCTCGATTCAACAGCCTTGATTTGTGGTATGTACATCCACGATCACGAATATCATTTCGAGGTCTCGGAGCACATCATTTTATCATGTGGCAAAGATAAACGGGTCTTTTTGCTTGATATAGGATGCACAGTTAAACGGGAATATGCCATCGCACCATTCGAAGGACTTATCTCGAATCAACTGATGGCCAGCCTTTACGATAAATATGCTCAACAGCTAGGTGCGTTAACCTGTCTCTGTCTCTCTCTCTGTCTTACTGTCTGTCTGTCTGGTTTAATGTCAATCATTCATCTTGGTGGCTTTACCCGCATGTATCTCTCTCAGTGGTTCTGTCTAGTTGCGGGTCTATCTATCTGCCTGATTGCCGCTATTGTGACCTTATATATATTTGTCTGTCTGAAATTTTTTTTGCCTGCTCACCTGTCTGGTTGTCTGTCTGTGTGTAGCCTCGTCAGGCGTTGTGCCCTTTGGTCGATTTACTACTAGTGCCGTACGTGGAACTTTTGCTGTACTTATGCATGGCTTGGGTTTTAGGATTTGACAGTCCGGATTTGCCGCCAAGCTACGGCTCAACGGATATGGGAAATGTACGTGCACTACATTAAGGGCAGGCTGCATGGGCTGAAGTTAGTACAATGTCTGTGTTCTGACCAGATCCCATTTTCTCGCAAGGTCTCCAACAATCTCCCCGGTTTACACCCAGTCTATTCGATCGGAGAATCCACCCTCACGTTGCATACTGAGGATTTCAAAGCCGCCGCAGCTACTGCGTACGCCCACACTGCAACCCTGAATATTGCCAAGTCGTTGGCCATGGTCGGCGTTGAACTACTGTCTAACACGACGTCGGCTCAATCCGCGAAACTGGCATTCAGTCTCTCTCCTGCCAGTTGTTTCCAAAAGGCAGTTTTTATAAAGCAACCAAATTATGACAAACTGTAAGCTCTTTTATTCGATGTAACTAACTAACAAAAATCGGTCAAAAGCAAAATCTAAACAAGTGATATGAGCGACTCAGGGAGTAAAAAGCGGAAAAGTGGTGAAGGCGGAACGGAACCGATGACGTAACTCACAGAACTGACGTTCTTTCTTTCTTTCGTCGTAGTGTTGCGCTTTTCCACCGATATTGTATTTGTATTATTATTCTATTATTACTGCTTCGCTGATCCATGACAATGATTTCGTTTTTCGTCTAAAACACTTCCAAGCTCTGCCATTCTTAATTGCGATTCCACCTCCCAGCCTAGGCGAGAAGATGGCTCTTCGTTTTGGTTCTATGCTGAAGATTCGCCCGTTAAGCATGCCAACTGCGTAAGTATGTGGACGCATTTTCACTATTCCCTCCTCCCATTTGTTGTCTTCTTGATCTCTGATTGGCATGGTTTTTCATAGAATCCGAACGGTCGAATTCACACAGGGCCGTGAAAATGACGATCTTACAGGTAAGTCGAAAAACCTTTGGTATATTTACACGCGTGGCCATATTATAGCGTTAATCGAGTTACGCCACTTAGCTCGTCTGTTTGTAGAGCCATTCACAGTCGAGCTAAATGGCTTGACTCGGTTCGCTCTGTAATGTAGTCGTGTGTATTGGGGCCTTCGGTCAAAACGTCTTCCGCTTTTACGACATCGCTCCCTTTTCCACTTTGAATTTTCAACCACTACTTAGAATTAGTTGAAATTGTTACCAGTGAAGTCTCAAGGCAGCTTTGTTTATTCGGGGTTGGCAACGATAATTAAAGGGACTTCAAAATTCATGTGCAATCAATCAATCAATGAGTAGGGTGTTTCAGAATTGGGTTATTTTCGGCTGAATGATGGGACTCAAAAAGAACAAACCAATCACTGCATTTCCAGAAAAAAGGTAATTTTCGCATAAAAACTGATGTATTTCTTTACTAAATAGCGTTCGACACTAGAATAGAGAAACATCCAAAAGAACAAAACATGTACGCGTACGCGGATATCGCTTAATTTTGATCATTTCATTGAGTTCTTCGTAAACAGTGCCAGTACTAGTACATGTAATACATAGGCCAACCCTGTCTAGAAGTCTATTTTCGCTCTAAGATCTGATATTTTAACACTATTTTGTCCGGTATTAGGTAAAAAAAAAAGGATAATAAATAGCCCTGACATAAGCCAATGCAGCGACACATGAATGGATTCCTAGATGATTGGTTGCTTGATTCACAAACTTTTCAC
>LRSR01000189.1:0-22066 GCA_001579985.1 Hypsibius dujardini
TTTATAGTCCGAAGGATGAGTAGACAGACAGACAGACAAACAGACAGACAGACAGACAGACAGACAGTTTGCAGGAATATGCCTGCCTATCTGTCTGTCTGCATGTCCGTCCGTCTGCATTTCTTGTTTCTGGCTATAGTAGCATTTTCTTCTGTCGACGGAATCTAAATTACAATGGTCTTGCCATTTCGCTCCGTTGTAGCGTTTCCTTCACAAGGAACTGGAAGCGAACGATCCCAATCGCAGTTTGGAGTCTTCCATGACGCCGACCGCGCCGCCGCCGACTTACGAGCATTGTAAGCGATTGCGTTACTCGTCACCGTCACGCTGCATTGAAATGATTAAATATTGATGTGGCGTTTTGTTTTTAGCCCGAGAAGCTGGCGCGAAGGTGATTCCACCAGTGCCGACGCCGAGGAACGCGGCGTTCAGGCAGGACATACCACGACCGGCGGCGCCGACGACCACCTTCACCGAGCTACCGGAGCTGCCGTCCGTGCCGAAAGACGACGCAGAGGATGACAAAGGCAACGGCCACGACGAAGCTGGTTCGAACAGTCTCGACTTTGAGGACCTGAATAGACGTTTTCAGAATTTGAAAAAGAAAAAATAGTTTTCATCTTGCACCGTTTTTGTTCTTTCTTAATCCTCTATCCTTTATTGAACGCGTAGCTGTATCGAGTAGCTGGAAACCCAGCGAAGCCTAAACTGAATTTGTGCTTTGATTGTGTGCTCTTTTGTAACGAGATGTGCTGCTTCTAATCGAATTTGCACGGTACACTGTATACGCACCGACGTTCTCTCAGTACTAGCACGCGCCCAGTCGTTTAACACAGAAAAACAGACAGACAGAAAGGCAAACAAGCAGGCAGGCATAAAAGGCAATTGAACAGACAAACAGACAGACAGGCGGGCAGGCAGGCAAACAAACAGAAAGGCAGGCAGCAAGATTGACCAATAGACAGGCAGACTGGCTGACAGACAGGCAGGGAAACCGGCATACAGAAAGACCGAAAGAGAGACAAGCATGTATGTAGATACTCTGTTCAAACCGATACATAG
Organism: Hypsibius dujardini; assembly: GCA_001579985.1. Lineage (NCBI taxonomy): Eukaryota > Metazoa > Tardigrada > Eutardigrada > Parachela > Hypsibiidae > Hypsibius > Hypsibius dujardini. The sequence continues at coordinate 1,063 of LRSR01000189.1, forward strand.
ACAATCAGACAGACTGACATTCCGAAAAGAGTTAAAATGGCAAAGTCGTGTAAAGACTAACCGATGGAAAGTGAAACGTCTGTCCGAAAGGTTGACGGTACATCCAGTATTAGACGGTCAGACTTTTGCAGTAGACTCTCGATCAGGAATGCCCGTTTAAAAAAATAGCGCCGTGATTGCGAGAATACCTCACGCTCGTTACTCGAAGGGAAGCATCGCTCAATTGGTTGGTCGATTCTTCAATTATAAAACAGAATGCATTCATGCCATTAGATTTATTGATTGCTTGATTGATTGAGATCAAATTTTGTTCCAATATTAACACCCTGTTCCGTAAGAATCAATGCTTTGTTCGTGACTGTCAAGCAGCACATACAGTCCTTTCGGTTGCTTGGTTGATTGGCGACACCTGTAATAATAGTTATGATCTGCGAACAAAAACGTCGTCGACGTGGTTATTTTTGCATTTCTTCCTTTTGAGAAATTGTTGTGAATTTAATCTGTCGGGTTTTTTTACGCGGATTATTATTGAGGATAGATTTTGTTTTTGCTGTTGATGAAATCGGAAGAATGGAAATGGCCGTATTAATGGAGGATATATTAATGGAAGACGGCCAATGCCCGGAAGACGTCCGGAGGAATATTCGCACATTTCTCGCCGCGGATTTCGACCCGCAGGCCCACTCCCGTGCCATTTTGCAGCAGCCCTCACAGTCGTTGGCCGAACACCTGGCGCAGATTGAAGCCGGCATTGCCTCTTTGGATGGGAGTATTAAAAATCAGGTCAGTTTTGCATATCCGCTCATCGGTAGATTGATTGATTGGTCTGGTCAGTTTTGCATATTCGCTGATCGGTGGATTGATTGATTAGTCCGGTTATTGTGATCTCTTTTTCGAATTAAAATATCAAAATAATCTCTCATACTAGAAGCTTAAACAAATTAAAAATTCCTTGCCTTCTGGCATTTATAATTATTTATATTAAAAAACAGCATAAAATTTAAAATATTTTCAATTAAAAATACCTATTTTCCATTTCCATGTATTATTATAAATAGTCATCTAAAGTTTTTTCGGAACAACTGTAAAGAGTGCTAGTAATTAATTAACTTAAATTAAATTATTAATTTAGGTGCTGCTGGCAAAAGATCACGACCACTTCACCGCCAATGTTTCCGCCGTGGACGCACTCGAAGCTTCCTTATCCAACCTGGTCACGTCCTCGTCGAATCTTCTTGCGCTGACCGAATCTTCCTTTCACCGGTTCCGCACGCTGCACGACGAATATTCCACGCGTTTGGAGGCCTTTGCGAGGGTAAGGACGTTTGTGTGGGGTGCCTATAGTTGATTGATGAATTTGTTGCTTTTGTATTATTCTTCATTTTCTTTGATTGATTGGCTGATTACATAAGCTGTGACTATAATTATATTTTTCGCTATAAAGATTTATTTATAATTAAATGAGTATTTATTTTATCTGGTTTATTCGCCACCACTTTCATAGTTTTTTATCATTTTAGTTTTAATTAAAGGCATATTAAGTTACGTATATTCTGAAAATTTGGTGGTATTTTATGTAACTCAAAATAGATATATCTGCTTTTAAAAATTATGCCTTAAATTTGATTGTGTTTATTTAAAATGAAATACCTTTTTTCGACAATTTGAAAAGTGTCGTTTTTGTTCAGGCCAAAAAAGCAATGGATCTTCTCCGGAAAGCCAACCGGATCAGCCAGGCAGCTAAACGCCTCCGTGCCTGCATGACCGATGATTCCGCGGACTTTGGGAAAGCCGCAGTGGTGGTCACGGAGATCGGTTCCCTATTTCAGGATTACGATCTGCAGTCGGTTACATTCGTCGAAACGGATCTCAAATTTGTGGCGGACACAGTCGCGTCTCTACCAAACCGAATTGTAGAGTCGCTCAGCGAAGCAGTCAGTACCCAGGATTTGGGAAAGATTGGCTTTGCAGTGGATGCTTGTCTGGTGTTCGGGAATGTGGAAGACGTATTAGCCGGTGTCGCAAAAAAATTCTTCAGTACCGTTCAAGTGAGTGTTATTTCTGCCTGTTTGTCTGTCTACTTACTTGGCATCCTGTCTGTCTATCTGTCTGTCTATCTGTCTATTCGTCTGTCTATTTGTCTGTCTATTTGTCTGACTGACTGACTGACTGTCTGTCTGTCTGTCTGTCTGCCTGCCTGCCTGCCTGTCTGTCTGCCTGTCTGTCTGTATCTTCAATAGTTAATCCATCATGTCTGCATTGAGGCAATGTCCTGTTGTCGCAGACGCTAATCGAAACCGGGCTCGATCATCAACAACTGGTGCAGTCAGACGCCAGCCGACCGACCACCAGCAGTGCCAAAAACTACCCTGGCCGGACTACCCTCCCCTCCGTCCAGAACAGTCCCGCTCTTCGAACCGCTTTCTGGGGAAAGCTGGACGTCGTCTTTGACGCCATCTATCAGCATCAGATCCGCATCGAACTGCTGGAGTCAGTCTATCTCGGCCGGTACGATTGGTGAAGCTTTTTAGGAAAATATACTTCACTAAAAGTTAAAATAAGGATGTCCCAAAATGTGAATAAATGCTTTATACTTACGTCATGCAATTCGCTTAATTTATTAACATTGTTCAGAAATAAATCAGCGCAATTCGTTAGTATTGTATCAACGTGAGATAAGACGAGTTGAAATGTTCGTAATTTGGATAACGTATGGCATAATTATCTTTTGTCCCTCTGCTCTTTCCATATTATTTTTACATACAATTGAAACAATTATTTACTAAAAAAATTAGTAACTGTGTATTCATTGTTTGAGTGAATAATTTCGCTTCGTTTGTGTGTGTATATTTGTTGTTTTTATGTTTCTGGGTTTCGTTTTGGTTTTTTTATTTAATCAGAATAATATTAATTTGTTTAATTAATTTCGCTTCGTTTCGTTTTATATGTTTCTAAATTATCACGTTTTTATGTTTTTACTTTTCCGTTTTCCGTTTTCGAATGTCTTTTGGTTTTTGAAGTGTTTTATTTATTTGATTCTTTCTTTTGTAGGTATGAGCAGTACGCCCTGTACTCGGTGGACGCGCCGGACGTCGTGGACGGCCGAATCAGCAGGGACTTTTTCCGGCGAGTGGTGGAGACGTTGGTCGGCGGGTTGAATCGTTGCGGGAAGGAGTCGACATTCCTCCAGCAGATTCTGGAGAATGAATTCCCGCGGCTGCTGAAGATGGTCAAGGACACGGTCAATCGGCTCCGCTCGGCGACGCTCTTCCTGGACGGTCCAAATCTCGCCGCTCTCCGCGATGCGATTTCGTCCTTTCAGTCGCTCTTCGTGTCGCGATCCCTGTCGCGACTTCTCGAACCGGTTAATGCCGGATTCGGAGAGAACAGTCTGCCGACCGGGGAAGACCTCACGAGGTATCGAGTTTTTTTTTCTCATTCTGTGAGAAATAGATTTGTGGTTTTTTTTCTCAATAATCCACTTTTTATGCGGCATTCCTGTTTGTGTTTTAGTATCTTCCGTAGCATCACCAACGAGTTGGTAGTCTGCAGTGCCGATGAAGCCTTAGCTGTACTGGTCTGCGGAAACATTGCCCGCCAGTTGCGGCTGATTTTTGTCAAACTGGAGAGCGCCATCGCCACGGACGGGGAAGCGACCCAGGTGATTGGCAATCTCACCGGGAAGCAGACCAGGAACTTCAAGGTGATTGACTTAGCGTATAAGGTCAAGTTTGGCGTGGAGAAGGTGTTGAAGGGAGACAAGAGTGGGATTCCCGAGACGGCGAAACGGAGTGTGGAAGAAATTGTTCAGGCGTACGAGGGACCGGTGCGGAATGTCTTGACGCCGTTGAGGGAGTCCTTGGCGGACTCTGTCGAATCGATTCTTCTGACAATGGTAAAAGGACATAATGTCTGTCTACCTGGCCTGCTACAAACCTGTCTGTCTGCAAGTCTGCCTGTCTGCCTGTCTGCCTGTCGGTCTCTCTTTCTGTCCCTCTGTCTCTCCGTCCGTCCGTCCGTCCGTCCGTCCGTTCATCCGTCCGTATGTCTGTCTGTCTATCTGTATTTTTGCCTGTCGAACTGCTTGTTTGTCCATCCTTCTGGCTGGTTGGATGGCTGGCTGCCTGTTTGGTTGTCTGTCTGTTTACCTTACTATCAGTCTGTTTTTCGACTCTGTCATCGCATCCCCAAATCTGACTGTCTTTATTATCTCTCCTTTAGCATGACGAAGACTTCTCCGGTAACGAAGACGCCGACCCCCATTCTGTGTCCACGCCGGAAATCCTCGATTCGACCTGTTCTCGCTACATGCGAGAACTGCAGGAATTTCTTCTGCGAGCCCAGCAGACTTTCTTCTCGCAGATCGACATCACTCAACCGCTGCTCCGCTCCACCGTCGCCGAGTTCGCTCGCCGCTGCGTGGAGCTCTTTATTCGGCATGCCAGTCTGGTTCGACCGGTCGGCACACGAGGTCGGTTGAAGTTGGCTGGGGACTTTGCACAGCTGGAGGCCGCATTGGCGCCCTTGAACCTGAAGAGCCACGAATACGGCCGGGAACTGGCCGTTCTCAAAGCATTCCGTCCGTTGCTCTTCCAGGTGGGTAATTCGGGAAATGGGTAGAATATCGTTTCTTCAAAAGGATCATATAAATTTATTTAAATATTTCGAAAAATTGGTGTTCAATTATTTACAATGTTGTCCGTTCCAGACACCGGGGGAGATATCGGAAAATTCGACGGTCGGTCCGGTCGTGCCTTTCAGCGTGGCGCTGCATCATTTGTTCTCTCGAGCGCCGACGGATTTACAGTCGCCTTACGGCGTCTCCGGATGGTCCGTCAGCCGGTACTCTCGCTACCTGGACGAGCATCCCCGCGAGCGGGACCGGTTGTTGGGCATCAGCGGCGGACTGGACGGGTACGCGCAGGCTGTGAGGAACCGCGGGGAGACGCATTACGCGGTGATTTACCCAGTCATGAAGGAGCTGTTGGGACGGGCGTTGAGTGCTTATCCCATTTGAGGACGACCTTTCCCATCAATCAATCAATCAATCAATCAATCGGCTGAAATTATTAGAATTGTGGATCAATTGATTGGTTGTTCAGAGCTAGCTTAAAATGTGAAACTGAAATCCTGACTGAATTAAAACTATTTTTCTCAGAGTTAACTTGACCAATCATACGCTTTCAGACAAAAAGTTGCTCTGAGTGAAAAGCGGGATCCATGTCAATGAAAATGAAAGAAGACTGGTGCACTGTTTCTTACGATCCATTGATTGATTGTGGACTGTGTACTTTACAATAGGTCACAGATCCCTTGGCTGCCTCATCCGGAGATTGAAATTCATTACTGGAATAAGTGGTGTCATCAATTCAAGAATTGGTTTTTTGACGTTGATTGCAGTTGGAGCAGGGTGCGTTTCACAGCGAATTCTTTTGGACGCTCGTAATGGGTTCATTTGGGTGCTGGTGTCAGGGCTTTGTTTCTCTTAATGATCCTCTGGAACAGTTGGTTGTCTGTGTCGGTGTCTATGTCTCTGCATCTGTCCGGAATATACATGTAAGAATACGAACACAGGCAAAGGTACAGACACACTCGACACAGCTCATCGGCTTACACGAGTCACACCACCGTAATTGCCGGCGCTATTAATCTCATCATCGAACGAATACAGCGTGGTGATTAAAGTAAGGAAGCGTTTCTTCAGGTCTACCCAATTGATATTTCTTGTGTGACACAAAGGCATACAGCTGCAGTCCATCCAATGCGTTACCACCGGCACTCTTGGCTTGCAGGTACCTAATGGAGAGATCCAACAGAAACGGCAGATCCCCACTCCACGAACCACCCATGAATATGGTGCTATTCATGTATCGTGAAACCGGTCGGACGGCGAATGTAGAATAGAAGGACACCATCTGTTTAACCAGTCTTTCAACCGGCACGCAGAGATACATAACTAAACATTTTTTTTACTTTATTCTTTTACGTGCTCGTATGGCATATTGTAACAAACAATGCAGTTAGAACGAGAATTGCCTGCTGCATCAAGTGATTGATTGATTGTCAATAATGAATGATTGAACATTTGATGTGGTCCAGAACAAACGGAAACTTTGCAGGAACAAGTGTAAACTTTGCAGGAACAAGTAGACCACTTGCACCAACAAGTTTTAATGTTGCATTGCTTCTTTTCTCTGTTCTTCCAAAAAAATTTTTTTTACACCTTTTTTACACCTCTTTTTTACAGCGGGATTTTTTCTACAAATGACAAAGCATCAGAGGAATGGGAATCCGTTTCCGTATTGGCATTAACTGAGAAGAAGTGGCGAAATGAAGAACTGAAAGAAATTCTGGAGAGCTTTGTGTGGTTCTGCCTTTCGCGTTTGACGAAACCCGCGCGGTTTCAGCGCCTGGGAGAGGTGGGCTTTTGTTCTCTCATTACTCCAGCCTAAATTTTTCATCCTCGCTGAATCTTATTTGCCCGTCGTTTCGTAGTATGTTGCTGCAGAAACGGCTGCGGGAAGAGATAGTTGTTGCAGGTTTCATCAGAGTCGAGGACAGAACAGTTTCGTGGGAACGTTAAATGATTGATTGGTTGATCGATTAGCGGTTTTGGGCTTATCTTCCTTTGCATCACCGTCACCGTACCGCTCAAGTGCTCGTCGAAGAAACCCCGGATCAGATGTTCGAGTTGGATAAGGTGATGGGTTTGTATTATTGCAAGGTTTGCACCATCCGCCAAGGAGGATTGAAGGAGCAGGATCGGGAGCGTCGTGTTAAAAACTGCACAGCGACAGCGGCTTCCTCATGAATCTCGAATCCTCAAATTTGATCTCTGAGTATTTCTTTTACATTTTGTCGAAACCTATACTTGCCGGTTCCATGTTTATTGTTTTCGTGTAGATCGACATGCTTCAGCGTGGGCTGGCGGACGCGAAGATTGGCATCGCGAATATCTTCGAGATGGTCAATTTTGGCGTGCAGAGAGATGACGTTCTGTCTGGTGAGCTGGCGGTTCGCGGACGCACGTTATCCCAATTGGACGGTACGGTGGAGGGCATAAAGGCCATCTGAATCAGCGGAGAATCCTGGTATGGTTCTAAAGGACATCAAAGATAGAAGCTTGACGGCCCCAAAAGCCAAGAAAAAGGACCATGTGAATATAGACTCTGACAGTAAACGGGAGCCAATCAATTGTCTGTTAGACATTCAGGCAGTCAAATCAGACGTGACCTTCGCATGTGAGGGCAGTTTGTCTTTGGCTCCACAAGATTTAGAGGTTATTGTATGTCTGCTCCTCCAGGCAGCCACTGTTGTTGTGAAAGGTGTGCAAAAAAATATAGACGTTCCGGAGGCGCCGAATAAGGGCAACCCTGAGCCGGATGTGACAGTAAGGATGGACGATCATTGCTACGGATCACGAATCGGACAAGCGGCTTCGATTACGCGCCGGGAAGACGAATTCTTTCAAATGTTGACGCTGCGGGTCACCATCGGTGGCCAGGCGGGCGGGCTGCCTGATCAGGTCTGGTACATCCCGAATGACGCCGGCGCGGATATGGATAATTCGAGCTTCTACGCTTACCAGTAGACCCTCGGTTTGAAGAATAAACACTGGGTTTGGTTTGTGGCTGAAATTGGGTGACCTTTGTTTTACCGGACCATGAGGGATTTGTGACTAAAAACGTGATTCGAGTTCTCTGCTTCTTTTCTGACGTGTTTTACGGTGCTCAAACAAGGAGAACTGATTGGTCGATTTACTTTCATTTCATTTTTAACTTGCTCGTTTTGAATACATTTATTTTTGATTTTGTCGTTTATGATCTGCTCGTACGACTACGAATGTGACATGGTACTACGAATGTGACATGGTCTTGGTACGAATATTATTAATGCAAATATGAAATGTCCATCGTCAGCCAGAATGCGATATCAAAGAATGTTGCTGGTCTAAATTCGATTTGATCCGTGGAGTGATCCACATACTATGACAAGCCATTCGGTGCAAAATTGAAGATGTGCTCGATTGATTGGTTGATAGCTGACAATCGTAGAGGATACATGGTTAGATCTATCCCGTTCGGTTAATTTATTGATTGATCATTGATCATTGAAAGTTGAAAAATAGGTTTTTTTTTGAAGTTTTCAGCGTACTCAAATTTTCGTGAGCATTGCTCATGAAAGAACTTTATGAAGCACAATTTCGTGAAAAACGATCCCTGACTACACTGAGGAAACATTTTATGGGAGCTTGGTTCCTTAGAAATTCTCACGAATGTTCAGTAATGAATGGACGAGAAACCCAATTCTATTTACGGAACAAACCATGAAAGCCGACTAATTAATCGAACATTGGGGCCTATATATGGGATTCCTTCGTTTCCACAAGCGAATAGGGCGAACGGTACTACACTGATGTAGTATTAATTCATGCATGTGGCCTGATCTTGGACCGTCTCTGGCCTCACTTCACTGTTCATGTGCTTACAAAAATGCATCTTAAATCCGTTCGGCCAGAATTTTGGCCACGTATCTAGATCAGCCACGTCGTCTTCAGTATTTTCGCAATCAATTTTTTTCTTTACTTTCGCAAATTTGTTCTCCGCCATCTGGGTCGCGTTCTTTCGGCCTCACCTCAACGCGATTCTTTGATCCGATCGGACACTCTGCTGAATCTCACAAATGGCGTGGAAAATTATCGGAAAAGCATTTTTTATCGATTTATTATTCTCATTTTGCTGAAGAGGTCGGACGTCTTCCCCGGTCATTTTTTAGCTGGCCTCGTTCTCCCTGCCGTCGCCCCCCGTCCCCGGTATTTTTCTGCCATGCCAGAGAGGGTTGGGCATTGACGGGAACGGAAAAAGCGCCGCGAAAGTGGGAGGAATATTTTTTTCCACGCGGTTTTACCCCTGAGGGGAAGCGGTGAAAATGGCTATGAAATTCCAATATGACGAGCAGGGCGACTCCTTCGTTTACTTCGTCATGGCGTTTCTCGTGCTGGTGCTCTGCCCGTCGTCCTACTTTTTTTGGCCTCGCGTCGAGGTGGACGGTACGGTGGAAGGGGGTGAATTTTGGGGGGGAAATGACTGTTTCCATCGAAGACGTCCGTTTTTTTTTCATGACTTTTACGGTGTGTTTCTCGGCTGCAGATTCGGAGAAATTGGGCTCCAAGTGTGCCTGCGACAATTGCGAGCATAAGCGTTCAAAGATTCGCGCCGCGAAACCGAACAAGAAGGTGCAGCGAGCGTTGACGTGAGTCTTGTGATTGGGTTATTTTGCCCTTGCCCTGTGCGATATATTGATTGATTAGCCCGTGTGGTGTTTATTAGTTTGTGGCTGCGATTGATTGATGAGTAGAACTGTGTATTTTTTGTAACAGTTTCACGGTGAGATTATTCTGACGCTGTTCTATCCAGAATTTTGTTTTGAATTAATTGAAGTTAGCATAACTATTTTTGGACATAAGAGGCGCGGGTGTGGGTTCTTCGTTACTAATTGGTGGGATCTGACCGGAAGTGCTCCAGGAACCGGATGTAGCTCCGCCCACTGGCTTTCTGAATTGTTTTTTCATTTGACTAAATTATGATTTACTGGGAAAATCAAGATTTTCTAGTTTAGTGTTTTTTAGTAAAATGAAACCTCTCGAGATCGATTTTTTGCATAGCGAGAGGGAATTTTTCGTGATGGTTGTTTCTATTGATTGTTTCTATTGATTGATTGGTTTGATTGACTAAATACGATCCTGACTGACATTTCTCACTGGGTTCTTACAGAAAAATCGTGCTCATCATCGGCTGGACCTGCGTCGCGCTGATGGCCTACAAAGTCGCCACGGCTAAAAAGGAGATTGTTGAATTTAGACCGTACGAAATTCTGGAGCTTGAGCCGGTGAGTGTGTGCATTCCTCCTAGTCTTATCGGTCATCGCGAGCCGTTACAATTTCGTTTGGCCGTGAAACCGATTTCCCTAACGAGTTTTGTTGTGATTTGGTTAAATGTGTTTAGGGTGCCACCGTCGATGAGATCAAAAAGCAGTACCGGAAACTGAGCCGGGTATGGCATCCCGATCGGCATGGCGGCAACGAGACACGCTTTATTCTTATCACCAAGGCTGAAGCGGCGTACGTTCATTCGACCAACTGTCTGCCTGCCTGTCTATTTGCCTGTTAGTCTATTTTTTGCCTTTCTGACTGCCTGCCTGTCTTTCTATCTTTCTGTCTGTCTATATGTCTGTCTCTCTGTTTGTCTGTCTGTTTGTCTGTCTGTCGGCCTACCTATCTGTCTGTAAATCTGCCCGCGAAGCGGTGTTTGTCTCTCTGTCAGCCCTCTATCAGCCTTTTTATTCTGTTTGTGTCGATCTCTGGCGAGCTTTCGTATCAGGTTGCATTTCGTTCAATCATAGATTGACCGATCCCATCGCTCGGGAAAATTGGGAGAAGTACGGAAACCCCGACGGCCCGGGTGTGACGGAATTCGGCATAGCACTTCCGGTCTGGCTTGTCGAAGGCAACAACTCCATATGGGTATAACTTCACTCCTGCAAGTTACTGGGTTTTTTAATGCTTTGATCGGTCTTTGCTGTCTCTTCAGGTACTGGGACTCTACGGTCTGGTTTTCATGATTATTCTGCCCACCGCTGTGGTAAGTCACGCACAAACCCACCTTGATTTGGCGGAACTAATTTTCTATCTGTGCGTTTTGTCTATGCCTAATTGCCTAGCTTTTGTCTGCCTATCTAGTTGCCTTCCTGTCGGCCTGTCTGTCTGTCTGTCTGTCTCTCTGTTTGTCTGTCTGTCTGTCTGTCTGTCTTTCTGTCTCGGTCTCTGTTTGAATATCTATCTTATCTCTCAGTCAGTCTGTCTGTATGTCCGCCCGTCGGTTTGTCTGCTTGCCTGTCTTTCTGCCTATTCTTCTATCTAAATGCTTGCCTACTTGCGCCTCTATATTTCCCTCACATGATCTATCCGTTTGATTTATGTATGTCTGAATTGGGGTTTTTATACTGTTTTACCTCTGCCATCTTCTGTTGCAATAGGGAATGTGGTGGTATCGGTCCATCCGCTACACCAGCGAAGCCGTCCTTATTGATACCACCAAACTCCTACGCTACTACTTCCATCGCTCCTCCACCCTCAATGCAAAACGTAAACTACCGCTCCCCTTTTCTCTATCGACCGGTCAAAGCACACTGGAACAGTAACTTTTTTCTCACCTGTAGGCATCTTGTTGATCCTCACCGGGGCCTGCGAATTCGATAACACCCAGAATCAGGAAATTATCACCCGGCCCGATGACAACATCCACATTCCCACTGTATGTTTGCTGTCAGCTTCGGTTTTCTGATTTCAACTCTCGGTACTCTCCTTGATTCGTGGCTTGAGTTGTCAGTGAAAGATTTGGATTGATTGACTGATTGGTCACTCTGTTGTTTTTGCCTTCGTTTTTACTAATACTGCTCTCTTGTTTCCTTTATCCGTAGCTCATGCGATCGCTCGGCACCGTACAGGAGAAGATCAAGGAGCGACCGTTCGGTGCACCGTACAGCGTCAAGACCCGTGCGCTGCTCTTGGCACATCTCGATCGAATTGAATTGCCGGCGAGTTACTTGCGCGAAGGTATGGTTATGCTGCCTGTCTGCATGAGACCTGTCTTTGGATTATTAAACTATCAGACAGATGTATACAGTAGGTAGGGTACATGCGTATGCAAATACACAGATAAACCGATAAGCATGGAGACAGACAGACAGACAGACAGACAGACAGACAGACAGACAGACAGACAGACAGACAGGCAGACAGACAAGACAGGCAGACAGACATTAATACTGGCAGACAGCCAAAACAGGCAGACAGAAACATTCAGGTAGATAGACAGACTGACCGACATAAACCTACTGAATGATGGAATGACAGACATTTATTCCAATTTTTGTTGTGCAGACTTGGATTACATTCTGAAGAAGTGTCCGATGCTGATCAACGAGATGATCAACTCATGCGCCCTCCTCATGATGTGGTACTATTCCCGACAAAGTAGGCCACGTTTCACCTTCTTGTGCCGGAATTCATTTTTACTTATTCCATGCTTTGCTGCAGTCACTATGATGCCCAGCATTGACACTGTGGAGAACATTATGAAGCTGAGCCAGATGCTGGTGCAGGGACTGAATGAGCACTCGAGCGCTCTTCTCCAGATCCCAAACATTGACGCGGAGATTCTGCGCCACTTCTTCGTGAAGAAACGCAACATCAAGTCCATTGAGCAGTTTCTGCGGTTTCCCGATGACGAGCGGAGAAAGCTGCTGCGTAATCTGACGGACAAGCAGTACAACGATGTGATGAGTGTCTGCAATGATATGCCGCATATTGAGGCTATCGTCGAACTAAAGGGTCAGTCCGTCTGCTTGTTTAAATGTCTCAGCGTGTAGCCGCTTACTGATCCCTTGCTCTGCATGTGTTTAGCTTGTCTGCCTGAACACCTGCCTTTCTGATCTTGACTCTTTTCTTTCTGTTTATCTATTTGTCCCTCTGCACATCGACTTGTTCATTACTGTATTTCTTGTCTGTCTACCCATTCGTCTACTTGTCTGCCTGCATGTTTGCTTGCCTGCCTATGTCCCTTCCTGTTGACCGAAGTGTCTGTCTGCCTGCCTGTGGACTTTTCTATCTACTGGATTGTCTGCCTGTCTGTCGATCTACTTGTCTGCCTGCGTGCTTGTCTGTATCAACTTGTCGGTCTGTCTTGTTGCCTGCCTATCTATCTACTTGTCTGTGTTTGTGTCTTTCTATCGTCTATCTATTGTCTGTCTCTGTGGCCTTTCGTAGCTCTCTACGTTTCTTCCTGTTGATCTGCATACCTGCCTACCTATCGAGTTGTCTGTGTACTTGGTTTCTTATCCATGTACTTTTCCTCTCCGTCTGCCGAAAGACTTGCTGTCTGGTTGTCTACCAAATGATCTGCCTGCTGGTCTATTCTCATGATCCATCCACTGTCTGTCTCTTTTGTCTGAATTTGTTTTTCAGAATTTTGCTGAATTACCACTTATTGCTTCCGTTTGTTTGTTGTTTGTTTTGCCTGTATGTTTTTCCTGATATGTCTGTGATGATGCCTGCGATTGATTGTTACGCGAGTCTTGAGTATTTTTTGGGGGTTGCGTTCTGCAGTTGTGGACGACGAGGATCAGCACATGGTCACAGCCGGCGCCATCACCACGGTCAACGTTCGGCTGATCCGTCACAATCTCGGCGAGTGGGTGCAGAACGCGGTCGGTGATGAGGATAAGGACCAAGAAGCGGACGGTGCCGTTCAAGAGGCCAAGGTATTGCGCAGTGTTTGTTTGATCAGTGTCTGTTTCTTTAGCAAGATCGACAAGTTCATGTAAAATTGTATGCCTAGAGCGGGACAAGTAAAAGTGCTTACCGACGGAACAAGAAAAAGACCAAGGGGAAGAAGGGTCAAGGCGGCACGAAGCAGAAGAAGATTGCCGCAGCTGTCCCGAACAAGGATGCTCTCGCTACGGTACGGAAGTGTATGAATCGTTCAGCCTGTGTGAATATACGCATCTATCTGTCTGTCTAGCTGCCTGTTTGTTTGTCTGCCTGTCTGCTCTCAGTTGGTCTGTCTGTCTGTCTGTTTGTCTGTATGTTTATTTGTCTCTCTGCCTGTCTGTCTGTCTGTCTGTCGATCGGTCCGTCTGTTTACCTGTGATCTGGCTGTCTGTCTGTATCTTTCTTGTCCGACTTTCTGTCTGAATTTGTTTGTCTGAATATATTTGTCTCATGTCCATGTATGTCTATGTCTGTCTTTGTGCTTGTTGGTATTTGCCTGAAAGTGTGGTTGTCTGTTCTCTGTCCGTTGTGGAGATTTGGTCTGAGCTCTTTGGTATTTTCTTAACAGGGAGACGATGCGAAAAAGCCAAAAGAAAACGGCACCGTCGCCAAGGTTGACGGTGATGAATCCGGCAGTGGCGGGGAGGAGTCTGGCAGCGGCGGCGGTTCTGATTCCGAGGATGACAAGGAAAACCATGCCGGGGATGATGAAGTGAAGGATCAGTCGGCCGATGACGAACCGCCGGAGCTGGAGCGGTCGAGTGAGGACGAGGAGAAGGAGGGCAAGGATACGGTAGCAAAGGGCGGCAGTAAGGGCAGCGGTGATGATGATGACGATGATAAAGCCTGGGATGATGATGGGGATTTGGACACCAGCCGGGACGCCATTCCGGATGTCAAGTCTAAATTTTCGCATCCCGTGCACTGCCCATACTTTCCAGAGGTAGAGAAACAGATACATTTGTCGGTTGATCGTCTTTCTGTCTGTCTGTCTGTCTGTCTGTCTGTCTGTTTGCCTGCGTGCCTGTTTACCTGTCTGACATATCTGGTCTGCTTACCTGCGAGCTTACCTAATTATCTCTTAGTCTATCTGATTGACCAATTGCCATCCATATGTTAGCTATTCCAGTTTCAGTTTTACTACATGATATTTTTCAGGATAAGCAAGAATGGTGGTGGGTCTACTTGGCCGACAAGAAGAACCGGAAACTAGTCTCCGCACCCCTCCTCGTTACTAACCTCGTCGCCGAAGAGTCTGTTCAGCTCAAGTTCACCGCCCAAGCTCCCGGTACCTACAACTACACTGTGGTGGTGAAATCTGACTCTTACCTGGATATGGACACGATATCGAATCTAAAAGTACGTCATCAATTGTCAACAACCAATTATCTACTTGTCGGCCTGCCTGACTACCTACCTGTCGGCTTGTCTGTCTGCATGTTTGTATATCTGCCTGCCTGCCTGCCTGCCTGCCTGCCTGTCTGCTCTGCCTGTCTGTCTGTCTGTCTGTCTGTCTGTCTGTCTGTCTGTCTGTCTGCATTCAGTCAGTCCTCCTGCCTGCTTAACTATCAGTTTGTCTGTTTGCCTGCCTACCTAGTCGTCTCTTATGATGCTTCAATTATTTCTTCTTCTCCCCTTGCAGTTTGAAGTAAGAGAAGCCAAAGAGGTGGATCTTAACCATCCTCAATGGGATTTGGAGGAGTCCGATGAGGAGAAAGCCGACGACCATGACGACGACTACGCGTCCGAGACAGATTCGGATTCGAATTAAAACATAACAACCCACATAGTCGAGCCGTCTCTGTCTTTCCGTGCTTCGTAAATCTTTTTCCTTGACTTGGCGTAAGCTTTACATTCTATAGGATGCGCTCACTCAGCTGTATGTCCATCTGCAACGAGGTGAGGCAATTCGTGAGAGTGGTGCCTGCCACGGAATGATGGCTGGTTGACCGCAATAGTTGCCCGTTTTACTCATGTTTGAAAGTTCATCAACAACTCTTTGAATTCTATAAAAGATCCGCAGACAGATCGATCGGTGTGCTAAAAGAATAAAATATCAACGAAAACACGTCTGGATTGCTGTGGTTTGGTGTTTGTCTTACGTTACTGTAATTAGCTGTTCTGTTTTGTGTTGGAGTTTGTGGCAACAGGCACAAAAATACTGTGCGTTCGTGAGTTAGTCTGTCTTTTTGTCTGACCGTCTTTCATCTTTATGTCCTGTCTGTCTATCTGTTTATTGCGCTGCCTCTCTGTATATCTGCTTGTCTCTTGGTCTATCTGTCTGTCTGCCTTTCTGACTGCCTGTTTCTGGAGCTGTCTGCCTGTACATCTGTGTATCTGTGTATCTGTCTTGTCAGCCTGATTGTCTGTTTGTCTGCATGTTTATTTATCTGCCTGTCTGCCGAAATGTCTAATCATCTGCCTGCCTGTCAGTAGAAGTGGAATTACTTATGCTATGTTCCAGCAAGATATCTTTCCCGGCCTCCAACTCTTACCGCAACCCATTCTGTCCAGTCCACAATTCGTTCAGCTGGCCTTCCTGCCCCTCCACCGTACCATCCAATTGGGATAGTGTGTGTCCGCGAACCGCCAGCTTACTAGACAGGACGTCACCTCTCTGCGCGCCAAGACTGACCATCTTGGAGATATCCGCGATGCCAACCTTCGCGTCCGCCAGCCCACGCTGAAGCGTGTCGATCTACACGAAAACAATAAACATGGAACCGGCAAGTATAGATTTCGACAAAATGTGACAGAAATACCCAGAGATCAATTATGAGGATTCGAGATTCATGAGGAAGCCGCTGTCCCTGTGCAGTTTTCAACATGACGCTCCCGATCCTGCTGCTTCAATCCTCCTTGGCGGATGGTGCAAACCTTGCAATAGTACAAACCCATCACCTTATGCAATTCGAACATCTGATCTGGGGCTCCTTGGACGAGTACTTGAGCGGTACGGTGACGGTGATGCAAAGGAAGATAAGCCCAAACCGCTAATCGATCAACCAATCAATCATTTAACGTTCCCACGAAACTGTTCTGTCCTCGACTCTGATGAAACCTGCAACAACTATCTCTTCCCGCAGCCGTTTCTGCAGCGACATATTACGAAGCGACGGACAAGTGTGAAAAAAGAGGATGAAAAATTTAAGCCGGGCTAACAAGAGAACAAAAGCCCACCTCTCGCAGGCGCTGAAACCGCGCGAGCTTCGTGATAAACGCGAGACGCCAAACTGCAGAATGCTCTCCAGCACTTCCTTCAGTTTATCACTCCACCACTCCTTCTTGGTCAATCCCAACGCGGACGCGGATTGCCAGTCTTCTGGTGGCTCTGACATTTGTGATGAAAAAATCCCATCGCAACAGGTCTAAATCAGGACGTTTCTGAAAGGAACAAGGGAAAAAACAATGCAATGTTTCCGTTGGTTCCTGTAGTGTTTCCATTTGTTCCTGCAATGTTCCCGTTTGTTCCTGTAATATTTCCATTTGTTCGTGTAATGTTTACGCTTGTTCCTGCAGTGTTTCCGCTTGTTCCTGTAATGTTTTCGTTTGTTCCTGCAATGATTCCGCCTGTTGCAGTTGTTCGTGCCGGTCGCTGTTATAACGCATCGCTCGGTGGGATAGTCTCAACGTTTCGTTTGACAACGTTCCACACACGCGCGCCAAATTATATAGAAAGCAGTTAATTCTTTGCTGGAAAGTGGAAATGGAATATAAAATATTTTCCATTGTTGTTTTTTCCCCTCGAATTTTGTAATAATTTTTCTGAAAATTCCTGGGGATTTCCAAAGTTGGGAAAAATGTCGTTGAAGGCGCCTTTCAATCCGGACGAGCTGCCGCATCACCTCAGTGTCTACTATCGTCGCTTCTTCCCCTACAGCCTCTTCCACCGCTGGCTCAATTACGGCCATTCAGACACGGGACATTTTTTCGCCCTGCGGGAATTTTGTTTCACCCTGAAGGATGACGTTTATCTGCGGTACAAGTCGTTTGAAACGCAAAAGGAGCTGGAGAAAGGCATCCAGGAGTATTGCCCGCATAAAATCGACATTGGGCCCGTCTATTCCGCCCGAATCAAAGACGTCAAGTAAGGAGAAGGTCGAAAAAATTAAATTGTCACGAGGAGAGGCGATGGGGGGACGGAAAATGAATTGAGAGCGATTTTCGTACGGGTGAACGATTGCCATGGGTTTGCGTTGGTTGATTGGTTGATTGCGTGCGTTATTTGTTGTGGTTTTTGCCCGATGGGTTTGTGTGGTTGATTGTTGATTGAGGATAGATATTGATCGGCATTTTTCGTAGTTGCTTATGGTTGATCTGTCATGTTTTCTGCTACGTGTGTGTTAGTGACTATCGGAGAAATTCGAATATTTACGGATAAATGTAGCTGCAAGAGTAGGAAGTTATTTCGGCAGATTTTTGCACGACAGAATATTGTAATTGGTCGGTGTAAATTGATTGATTGATTCGGCTGTAATATCACACAATGGGCTTCCGTGCGTTTGATCGATCAGTTGGTCACTTTTTTTCCTCACTGCGTGTTCGCTTTTTTTATGGGTTTTTAATTTAATTTAATTTATTTGTATTGGTAACTGAGATAAAAGACATCTGAATAGCAAGATAAATTTTTTAGTGAATAGTTTACAAATTAGCCATTTAATGGTGCTACATTATGGAGCAGTTTCAGTTTATCATTTAGTATTTAGTGTTTCAGCATTTTTAGTTTTATATTGCAGGTTGAACCCGTTGATTGTGCCAGTGGAACGCGAGCTGATCTTTGATATCGACATGACGGATTACGACGAGGTGCGGCTGTGCTGCTCTAGCGCGAATATCTGCAGCAAGTGTTGGCCCTTGATGACGCTGGCCATCAAAGTGATCCACCGTGTGCTAACAGGTCCGTAGTTTCTTACTCGGTTACATGCCCAGTTCTTGACTTATTTTAAGGTAAAAAACTGATGTTTGTTCTCGCAGAGGATTTCGGATTCCAAAACATCCTGTGGGTGTATTCCGGCCGACGCGGCATCCATTGCTGGATCGCAGACAAAAAGGCGCGGAACCTTAAATCCCCGGCTCGCCATGCCATCATCGAGTACCTCACACTCATAAAGGTGCCAGTACCTAGACACTTTTCGTTTTTGTTCTGTCTGTGTGTCTGCCTGACTGTGTGTCTACTTGTCTGTCTATCTATTTGTCTGTCTATCTGTTTGTCTGCCTGTTTGTCTGTCAGTCTATCTGTCTGACTGTCGGTCTGTTTGTCTGGATCTTTCTGCTTTCGTATCCACTTCTGATATGTTTGTCTGTACGTTTTTGGACGTCTCTTTGCATATCTGCCTGCTGATTTGATCTGATTTGCTATGCCTTTTGATTGACTGGTTCAACTACGTCAATGTTCTTGCTTTTTACCAATCTACCGACAACTTGGGTTTTTTTCCAGGCCGGTCTGCAAGGGAAGGAACGACGCGCCGTGCTGAGCAACTTTGACCTAGAATACCAAGCCGTTTCCAAATCGCTCCACCTGGTGCGAAACCACTTCCTGAAGAATCTGGTGCGGGATCAGGGGCTGATGGAGTCGGAGAAGGGTCTGGCGAAGGTGTTGGCCATGCTGGAGGACCAGGAGCTGATTGCGAAAGTACGCGCAGCCATTGAGCCGATCAACGGCAGCGAGCGTCGCTGGGATAAGCTCACCGATATGGTAACAGTCCGGACTTTGCAAATGCCAGACCGACAGACAAGCAGACATAAAGGCAGAAAAGCTAACCGCGACACAAGTCAATGGATGAGCTTGGCACATTTTTGGAATTCCGTTTCAAGAGGGTAAATTTGTAATTGTCTATCAGGTCGGGGACTATGTGGCGTCGAAGAAAAGGAATCAGGATAGCTGGAAGACTAGCAACATGCTTGACGAGCTGCAAGTCATGTTCTGCTACCCACGGCTCGATATCAACGTGTCTCATGGGTTGAATCATCTCTTGAAGAGTCCATTCTCAGTTCATCCTAAGACGGGTTAGTAATAAATGTGCAGCTGACTTCCGATTTCTGACTCTTTATTTTTGTCCATATCCTTATTGCTGTCTGCTTACGTATTTGCCTACTTGTCTGCCTGCTTGTCAGACTATCTTGTCTGTGTCTGTTTGCCAGTTTTTCTCTTTGTCTGTCTACCTGTCTACCTGTCTGTCTATACGCCTGTCCATTTATTTGCAGATCTTGCATGTATGCCTGTCTGGCCATATGTCCGTCTTCCTGAGTGTCAGGATGCCCACTATATGTTTACTGTTATTTTGTCCATCTATTTGCTTTTCTCTCTTTCTCTCTGTATTTGCCTGCCTGAACCGTTGTCTCTTATGCATTTGAAGTAATCTGGGGTTGCGATCTTTTTAGGCCGAGTCTGCGTGCCGATCAATCCCGACCAGGCGGACCAGTTCGATCCGTTTGCCGTTCCTACCATCGACCAGCTGCTGGAGGAGATGAGCGACTACGACAAGGCCCACCCTCCCCTGTCTGCCACCGGAACCGGCGACGAGCCGACCACTGTTCCCACCAAGCCACCCATCCCGGACTGGAAGAAGACCAGTCTGAAGGAAGGCATCACCATTTTCGAGACCTTCGTCCGGAAGTTGGAGATCAATTGGAAACGCGAGAAGGCCAAGGAAAACATCAAGACCGAACCAGTCGACACAGATTTTTGATGCAAGTGGATGCACTGTATTTACATAATATTTCACTACTGCTTTAACTCATTCCATCCTCGAAGGAAGTACTACTATAGTAAGAAAACGGGAAGATCATTAATTTGACAAATAAGTGGTAGCATGTTTGAGTAAGCACTCCAGTACTTATAATAAGTAGTGACGTAGTTGATTGTTCAAACTTCCAACTTGAAAGGAATACAATATGGTAGGCTTGATGTCTTCCAGGACACACACGCACTCACACAGACAGACATACAAGGACAGGCAGGCAGGCCCGCACGGACAGATACACAGACGGACGGAAATATGGAGGGAGGTAAGTAGGCAGATATACAGACACACAGCTGAGACAGATAGACACGCAGACAGATATATAAGAACGGAAGCAGTCAGATAGACATCAGAAAGCAACACAACGAACGGTTTCTTTCGCCGAAAAAATCCACCTATTGAACCAACTATTGAATCCAGAAACTCTGTTGATAGTTTTTTCTCTATGGGCCGATCGCCAGCCAAAAAGGGAAAGAAAAGGTGATGAGAATAGAAAATCGAACCGGCTCGGAAGGAATCAGCAACAACAAAAACAGAACAAAAGGTTGTCTAAATAATATCAGTTTACAAGGAACATCTTCTAAGCTTCTTCTTCACTTCGCATCTACTCTTGCGAAATCCGGCGACCGTATTCGTCCAGCGTGGCGCGTTCCTAAAACACATAAGTATCAATTCGTAAGAGATAATCTCCAAACTATCAAAACGCGGCAATTAACTTAAGTTAAATAATTATTTAAAAATCAGAAAAATTACCAAAATAACTTTAAATATAATATTATATTATCAATTAATATTTGTCTTTCTTTCTGTCTTTCTCTATTTGTTTTGTCTTTAAAACGTCCAAGACCTGTCTGTCTGTCTGTCTATCTGCTGTCTGTCTGTCTGTCTGTCTGTCTGTCTGTCTGTCTGTCTGTCTGTCTATCTGTCTGTC
>LRSR01000192.1:0-11910 GCA_001579985.1 Hypsibius dujardini
GTTTGTGAATTCCTAAGTGTGAAAATCAAAACAAAAATATCAGCCGTGTGAATAATTATGAAGAACAAAAAATAAAAAAACTGAAAGCTAAAAACCCGGTTGTGAAAACTGCTAAATACTCTGTCACGAGGATCGAATGAACTTTACTATTTTTTTCGATTTAGCGAATTAAAGACCGAATTTAAAAAGGCTGTACGAAACAACAATTTCACCATCAGTCAACAGTTGTGGTCGGAATTTTTAAAAAACAGATCTCGGGACCCAGGAAAATACTGGAAAGAAATTGGCTACGGATTGGGCTTGAATAACTCGATTGATAACTTTGAAAATATCGATCTTCCTTCCCTTTTTAATATTTTACTACCCTTACAAAACAAAAATCTCCTCTTGCCCCTGTCGATCTGAATATTTGTGATTAGGAGCCAAACAAAATTTGGACGATCTGATTTGCGTGTTTGAAATTCTGCGTGTAATCCAACAACTGGCCGCTGCAACGTCAAGTGCCGCGTATCCAGTATCCGCCGTGGATTTCAAATAAATGGCCGGTGATGATCAATTTTGCAAAGTGCTTACTGATGCTTTAGACTACGTGTATCAGTCAGGTTCTATCCCTGATGGATGGACCTGCGGTGTTTTGAGTCCAATTCCAAAGCTAAGTAAGGAACCACTTCCGTCAAACTGTCGGCCACTGTCCGTGTTGCCCTTAGTTTCTCGTATTCTGCCCTCTGTCGTTGCAAACCGATTGGAAGCGTGGGCCGATTTCAATGATGATCAGGCGGGTTTCCGCAAATACCGCTCGATTGTTGATCAGATCTATATTTTAACCGCTCTTTGTGATAGCGCCATTTTCGAGAACCACCAAATGTATATCGCATTCATCGATTATTCGTCAGCTTTCGACACTGTTTCTCACTCAAAACTGTGGAATATTCTTATAAAAAGAGGCATTTCTCCCACTACTCTCAAATACCTGCAGACATTGTACGGCAAAGCTACCAACAAAATCAAGTAGCGGGGCAAATTATCTGATTCCTACCAACTTGAAACTGGCGTTCGACAAGGAGATCCTTGTTCTGGGATACCGTTTAATATCTATCTCGACGCGCTGACTGACACCGTAGCATATAGGAGAGCTATGATGGTGATGGACAGAATGTCTTTTTACTAAAATACGCCGATGATGTTGCTTTGTTTTCATGCTGCCAAAAAGAACTGCAGATCTCACTTGATCGATTGACCACCTTTTGACCACTTTGAACGAACGTGAGCTGATTGTTAACGTAAAAAAATCTTACAGTATGGTGATCAAAGGCTTGAAGCGATTGGTGTTCCTTGTAAAGGTCACTGTCTTTGGAGTTGAATTGGAACAGGTCGAGAATTCAAATATTTAGGGTATCACGTAAACGAACAATTAAGTATGTCGGTTTCCCAGATACACCAAATGCGACAACTCTGCTTCTAGCTTCTACCTCTTGAAACAAAAATTGGCCATATTACAACCCGGCTATCCCTTCTCTGTTGCTGAAAATATGTTTTAAGTTAGGGTACTGTTGCAAGTACTGGTTCCTTTTGTGCTGAAATTTTGGGTGAGAATACGAGGGCTGATCAGATCGAAGTACGAGGAGCATGCTGAAAAGATTGAAAGTCCGTTTTTATCTTTTTTTATTTACAACCTATAAACAATATTTCACTCGAATCTCTCAATATAATCTCCGTTGCATTCAATGCACTTCTTCAGCCGGGCCAGCCATTGCTGGAATACAAACAAAAAACCATTCTTGGAGAGCTGGTTCAGCGCAGACGTCAGTGCCCCGTTCAACTCTTTCTGATTCAAAAAAGTCCTGCCCTTCAGTATTTCCTTCAATTTGGGAAAAAAAAGTCGTACGGTGCAAGGTCGGGACTATAGGGCGGGTGAGAGAGAGTGGCAAGTTTCTTCTTTTTCAGGAATTTCGTTGTTGGTGCGGAGGTGAGACAGGAAGCATTGTCTTGCAGCAAAAACAGCCCGCAAGGTCCAGTCTTGCGACGTTTTTGCCTGATCTTTTTGATCAGTTTCATCAAACATTTTGTGATGTAAAAGTGAGAGCTCATGGCCTTACGTTTTGGCGTTGGAATAAATGTTGTGCGACAGAAGATTCCTTTGTAGTCGAAGAAAACGACGAGGAGGGATTTCTTGACGCTGCGCTCACGTCGCACGACCGTTGGCCTAACCTGTCCAGGAAAAATCCATTCCGCCGACATTCGCTTCGCACGAGGGTCGTAGTAGAATGTTCATGTCTCATCTTCAGTAATGATCCGTTTGAGGCTGATTTCGGGATTTTTGCTGAATATCTCGAGCATCTGCTCCGAAAAGTCGTTGCGTGTCTGTTTTTGGTCGTCGGACAGCTTGTGAGGAATTCATCTGTCACAGACCTTCCTGACTTTCAACTTTCGATGAAGAATGACTTGCAAGGCTGAGGATCCGATGCCCAATTCCTGCTCCATCCACTCACATGTTCCGTGAGGATTTTGTTTGATGAGGCGCTGAACTTCGGAGACATTTGCGGGCGTCACTGCAGTTGCGGGGCGTCCTGAAGATGATCGATCTTCCAGATCAATCCTTCCAGCCCGAAATTGACGAAAGTATCTCCAGACGGTTGCAATAGATGGAGCCAAGTCTCCAAAAGTTACTTTCAAACGGTTAAAACATTCAAGAGGGGATTGATAATTTTTAAAATCATTGAAGGCAGCGCTTCGGAGAGCTTTTTTATCACGATGCATAATCGATCGACTGATTGTTTACGTTTTCACAAGTGAGCTTCGCTATTGCGTTTGCCCGTTGGCCAGTTGTTGGCAAACCTCACTGAAACTTTTATTTCTTATTCATAATACCTTACTGGTTCCGAATAAAACTTCAGATTTTAAAACTTCGTCGCCCATTATTTTTTTAAAAATGGATTTCAATCATTTCAGCATGCCCCTCGAACAATTTTTGAAGAACGTTTTAGACCTACGGCGTTCCACGCCAACCGATGCATTACTCTGCCTAACTGGTCGTGTGCCGCAAAGCCACCGCCATTCTCTCTTGCAGGTGAAATTCATCATTCGAGCCCCACGACGGAAGTCTGGATTGATGTTCGCGGCGATGCAGCTCGCCATTGACAACGCCAAACTACGGAAGCGCTCTTGGTTCCGCTCGGCCATGCAACCATGGGCTGATATCATGGAACAGGACTGGACCGAAGACTCAACCTGCTGGACTGCTGTCTTGACTGGGGAACTGCCGTCGGCACTCAACAGAAAGAAGGACATGAAATTCTGGATGAACCACTCTGATCGGATTCAGGCGAACATCAGCGAGAACGGGCGGAGGAGGACGAACAACATGTACTTTTCGAGTGTTTTTTGTTTGATGATCTGCGGGCTACGTTGTGTACTTTCATTACTGAAATGAGAGACTTACGCAATTTTTTCTGGGAGACTGACAAACCGTCAGGTTTGGGGTCATGCGGATAAGTGGCGACTGAATTGTGTGGCTAACTTTTTGAGAAAGGTTTTGAAAGTGTCTTTTGATGTGCATAGCGGAAATGTGGTTCTATGCCCTAGCCCAACCCCATGATGATGCATTTCAAATGCATCTCTGCTACCTCGAAATGAGGTAGGGAATAAATTATATATATATACCACACTGACTGTGCCGTAAAATTCGTGAATTCCCACATCCCCAGAAGCAAAACAGCGGAAATTTTTCAAAAATTGCTGCCTAATATCGAGACTCGATAGCAAAACCCCTCGGATTTGGGCTTTGTTAATGTTCGACTTTTTGGGTTTTTAAAATGAGGCAGTTTTGAATAGAAATGGATTTTTTGGTGGGCCCCCGTGCGTGACGGACTTTATGTTAAACTGGGGTTTTTCTTTTTTTTCAAAAAAGAAATGCGGCTTATTCATCCACCCAAAAAATTTAACATAATTTTATGCAACAGTCCTTGCATTTTTCTCTGAATCATTTGGTATAATGTTTCGTAGTGGCTGCGCGCGCGTACAGGCAGGGCTAGTCACTTTAGTGATGGGTTCGGATGGATTTTGGTGGGTTTTGATGGTTATTATTTCTCCTCTTTGACTTAAGCGCCATCCACATATTACGTAATCAAAGGAGTGTAGGTGGGTGGTCTCACCCTTGAATCACAGGTAAAATAGGCCTCGCCCTCCTGTATAATTTGATTAGGCATCATCCACATATTACGTAATCAAAAAATTGCATTTTTCGACCACCCACCTACCCAGATAATCATAATTATACTGGAGGGCGGGGCCTATTTTACGGGGGAGTAATCAAGGTTCCAGACCACACACCTACCCTCCTTTGATTACGTAATATGTGGATCATGCCATATCTGGGTATGTAGGTGGGCGGTCGAAGAAAGCCATTTTTTATTACGTAATATGTGCATGGCGCCTTATCGAGGTTGCCCGGTACATCTACAGTAATACCACAGTGAATGTAGTATCATAATGTGTTATGTTGTCAGTATTTATTTTTCGTATTCTTCGTATGTTGGAGTAATTACTGCATGTAATTAATTTCGTTATAAAAGTGGAATTTTGCAAATTAATTTGCGCAACGAAGACACAACCTTTTTAGTTAATTTTAAAATCGGGGAAGGTGCACAGATACTCAATATCGACTGTTCTAATAGAAACACTTCTTGAGTTCGGAAAAAGCACATAACAAAGCAAATATGCGACGCGGCGCCGCCTGTTGCGTTGGAAGGACAAGCACTGGACATTGTGGAAGCGGTTCGTTGTTTGGGGTGACTATCGACAGACATCTGACCTGGGAGAAACCGTTTTCTAATGTGAAGAGAAATATGGCGGCAGGTATCCACCCTATCAATCGCGTGAAGGACGGTTTGCCGATTGGAGATCGAGTAAATCTGTTGAATGCTTTTGTGGACCCGCACCTGAGTATCTGTGCACCTGTGTAGTCGGCGGCGTCGGATACGGTTAGTGCAACATTTCTATCATTCATTCATTGACAGATTTATTCAATCATGTCGGAGCTGTTCATCAAATTCATCAAATTTATTCAACGCAGTTGTTTCATCAGGTTCTTGTTTGTTTTTTTGCGGCATGAAGGGAACTTGGTAACTAGTGTTTCAATCAATCAAATTTAGAATGCGCAGTAATCAATGACACAGTCACCAACCGGAAGTAAAAGGCGTGGCAGTGACGTCACATATATGCCATTGGCTGGTTGAAAGTCAGGCTATATTTTTATCTTTTCTACATTTTTGGCTCAAACGTTTCTTTTGACTGATTGGCTTACAAATTTCCAGAGCATGCAATCCATCCTGCGTAGGGTCAGCACATACTCTAATGCTGGGTTTCATAAGCATATTACGGTGACTGAGTTAAAAGCCACAGCGATCCGGATGGATAGAGAATCTGCGCTTCTGGAAGTAGCCTTCTTTCTCTCCATCCCAAGCCACATAGTTTGTTTGTTGTGATATTGCGGTTACATCGTGGGTAGTCTTGAAGATCTCCATCTACAAAGCGTATTTTGGATTTGTGTTGTGACTATCGGGGACGGAGATCTTGCAGAGAGTGTGCTCCTGCTATCAGTTGCAGGTACGAGTTAAGCGCGGCGTGTGACTTTTGATGGTGCATTTTTACATCTGTTTTTCCTTATCATCATCGCTGTGTCCTCGTTTGATTGGGGATTTTCCATGATGAGAACTACCAACTTTTCCTTCAACAAAGGCTCATTTATTCCAGGTCCGGAAAGAAGAAACCCAAACTGCATGATGCTGATCAGGTGGTAGAATAGAAGTCTGCGGACTGGAGGAGCGAGAGGCCGTGGGGTGGTCTGGTTGATTGATTGATTGGATTAAGTTTTCTTGCGTCAATTGCATTTACATTTACATGGACGCCTCTCCAGTCATTCCACGGTATGTCCGGCGTTTACCTTATTTCTGACCCTGCATTTACGTGCTTATTGTGTGTTAATTTTTTAGAAAATCATTCGAACGAGGCGGTAGTCCCAATAGCATTCCTAACATCGTCGTGGACCATCATAATGATGCCGTGTCAAAGACTCCTCCTCCGCCTCCTTCAAGCAGTGCCAATGTCAGCAGCAGCATCGGTGATCTCACCCAAGCCAATACCGACTCTAAAATCGAATCACCACGTGAAGTACGAGAAAAGAGTCCCAGTTCTTCTACCTCTTCGGAAGAGCAGGTGACAACGACGACAAGGACTACCGGAAATGGATCGCCTCGCTCTTCTATCTCGGTGAGCACCAACAGCAACAGCAGTAGCACTCCTCAGCCTCAGCAGGAACAAGAGTCGCAAAGCGGACAGACTAACACCGGTTCTGCCAGTCGTGAATGCAGTGTGGAGCGCCGGTCTTTATCAGGCTCGGATAGCGGGTACCTCGTGACACCCAACAAGAATTCCCATCAATCCTCGCGGGATGATTCCACACTTTCCTTGGGCTCCTCAACGAGGGGCAGTGCGGATGATGTGACTTGTGTGCCTGCATTGCCACGTAGTCGGACGGCCTCCTTTTCCAATATTAGCGGTGGTTCAGGTGGTGCGGCGTCCATCACACCGTCCGGGAAAGAATCGAAGAAGAAGTCGCCGGCGATGATGAACACTCTCGCTCCCAACAACCGGCACAACTCGGACGCTTCCATTGAGGATCGACAGTCGGTCGCATCCTCTACAGGGAAAAGTGGGGGAAAGGGTTCGGATAAGAAGCGACAGCGGTGGTATCAGGTAAGAAAGGAAGCATCTTATTCGGGGCCTGTTGATTGATTGCTTTCGTTTGCAGTCATTGTATCCATCCTATAAACAACGCAGCGAGGAGTTCAAGAAGCTCTTTCCCGCCGTGGCGGAAAACGAACGACTGCTTATCGGTATGTTTATCGTCAGGTATTCATGTGGCATTGACAGGAGCAATTGCTTTGCTTGCAGACTATTCCTGCGCTTTGCAACGTGATATTCTGGTGCAGGTGAGTGGTGGATTTTATTTGTACTTTCACCAATTATCCCAGCTTCCATCACTGATCATTTCTCTTAGGGACGGTTCTACATTTCCCAGTACCACATATGTTTCTACGCCAAGATAATAGCATGGGAAACTAATGTAGGTGCCCTCTTGTTGCCACAGAATGTGGAGAAGGTGAGTTGAACAGCTAAGAATTGATTGATTTCTGGATCATCTTTAGATTTGCACGCCCTGGAAATCCGTCATCTCTCTGTCCAAAGAACGAACTGCCAAGATAATTCCCAATGCTCTCAGCTATAGCACCATCGATCATGAGCAGTACTATTTCACGTCCTTCGGTCAGAGGGACAAGACCTTTACCAATTTATACCGCATCTGGCAAGGTGCTGTTAAAGATCAGGTACGAAAAAAGTCTCTGGTTCAGTGATTGTTTCGTTTTTCTTCCTCGGGCCTAACTGAGGATGGATATTTCAGCCGATGTCGACGCAGGAGATGTGGTCCTTTGTCCACTATCAATACGTAAGCTCTGCTCATTAACGCCATTTGTCAATACCAAACAATACGTATAAAAAGATCTGCTTCACAGGGAGATGATTTGGGTTTGAGTAGTGACGATGACGACTATATACAGCCAGCTTATCTGCGCTCATATCCGGAGGTGTTGGCAGCTGTCACTGGGACGACAGAGGAAGATGACAATCGCACCGCAGATGATCTCCCCCACCAAGGGGATGACGTCGATTCATCAGCGGTGCACAATGTGGCGGGAGCGTCGGATTTACCCTCGACCAATCAAGTCGGCGATGGCGCTGACGGCGTAAGTGTCAGCTCAAGCAGCGGATCAGATCAAGGAGACGAAGCCGTTTACATTCCAGCACCCCCAGTCAATGGGCAGACCTTTATCGGTAAATTCGCTTTACTCATAGAGTTTCGTTGGTGCATTCATTCTACAGGCTTTCATTTTGTTTTTTGCAGACCACGAATTCCGCATTCCTTTTGACCAGCTATTTTTGACCATGTTTTCCGAATCCAAGCTGCTTAAGGTATTATATTGGATCCGTTTCATTTGACCTTGGATCGATTGGCCTGGTGGTAAAGAGGAAAACTTCTATTTGGCAGGATATGTTTGTTCGGCGGAAGTTTTTGGAAACAGCTTTCGGACAATGGACGTTGGATCCCACAACAGATTGTCAAGTGCGACATGTTAAGGTATATTTGCTTTTAAATAAAAGTCGTCATGGTCAGGGCCGACAAACTTACAAGGTTTTTGTTGCAGTATTGTATCTCACTTGGGCCGAAGACTATACGAACTGAAGAGAGACAGGTTCGTAGTTTGATTTTTCTTCACAGGTTAACTTGATCAGTTTGGGTCGACTTTTTGCAGACCTTACTGAAAGAATCAGTGACGGGAAAGCTTCATCTCGTCGACTCAGTCGCTCAAAACCACGGCGCCCCTTACAGCGACAGTTTCTCAGTTGTGACTCATTATGTGCTCCACAAAATCGGACCGACCAACACACGCGTCCGTGTGGCCACAGAAGTCGTCTTCAGAAAAGGTTAATTTTTCTCTTACACTTTCACTTTACCTGTAGGTGAACGTGTTTTAAATACAGTTTTATATTGGTTTATTTATTGATTGTAGCAAACTGGGCGGTCAAGGCCATTCTGGGTGAGTAAAGGGGAAGAGATCTAGAGAATGAAACGCTGTTTAGGACTTTGTGCGAATAATTAAATGTGATCTTATTTTGCAGAGAAAGGAGTGATGGACCAATTGAGAGACTACATGGCCGATTTAAGTAAGCCTTTTTTGGTCAATCTTCTTTCGAGATGGATGGTTGGATAATAGAAATTGTTTGCAGAGGGCAGATTAAGTACATTTGAAGCGGAGTTGGCGACTCGAGAGCAAGACGGTATGGATAACGATGCCTCGCAACTATTGGGTGTTAAATCTTCTCGCTGTCTGACACTCTCCCGACAAGATGGACTTTCCGCTTCGCGTGCTGCTTTAGGCGAACTGGCCAGTGGGCGAACAGTTTCATTTACTCGACCTGGCGGTATGTGGTGAAAATCTCAACTAGGTATCTGGATTAGAAGGAATAGGCAATTAATTATTGATGACTGCTTTTAGATGTCGATTTTGACGTTGTTGCATCACATCCCCGAGAGGCAGAAGGACGATCCAGCAACAACTCATTCACCAAGCTGATTTGCGTGTATGTTGCATTTGTTTGTATGCCTTATTAGTCTACTTTGTCCGGCTTAATGCTTCTCTTTATTGCCGTAGGATTGCATTGCTTGTTGTATTGAACGCATTCCTCTATATCTACGTCTGGGACTCTGCGCCGGCCACCGAACCAAAAGTGTGCGGGCGCGGCGATCCAAGGTACAAGGCCCCTCCCTATTATGATTCCTTTACTGCTAATGTACTCGTATTGTACAGATGTGCCGATGCTACGACGAGCGATTGGCTAAACCTCGTTACTCGCTTCAGTCAGCCGGAAAATGCCCATCTCCTTCGTTCCCTAAACGACGGTTTGGCCTCTGTCATGAAAGGACTGCAAACGGTAAAGTAAATCCCATGGCCTAATGTACCTTTCAACCTTCTAAATCGGATGTTTTGCGTTTCCGTTCGCAGGTGAGTGCTGCACTGGAGGAGCTACAGGCTAATATCGTTACCAAAAGCCACAGCCAACCCTGAAGAAACAACAATCGAGCAGAACAGTCTGCGTAAATGCGATATGCATTCCCTGTGATAACGAGCAAAGTTCCATTTTATTGTTCATCTTTTGAGCAAATGTTTTGTGGTATGCGAGGGAAGACTTCTCTCTCTCAGGATAGTTTGTGGCTACCTCTCTGCAGCATTCCTTGATTGCTTACTTTATGTGACTGAGTTTGACTTGAGTGACCCTGTGATATTGACTAGTTGTGGTTAAGGGGGGGGCTCAATTTTCCTCGCTTCGAATGAGTTTGCGTGTTGATTTAAATATTGTTCCTTGTTGCTTGCTAGTAAATAAAGGTTAAGCCTTTTCTCTTGCACATTGCTTGCTGATTGCTGGTGCGTCTAAATTTTAATTGGCGGTTCTTCCTACTTCATGGTCGTGGTTTATGGTTTATGGTTTATGGTATTCAAGAGCAGACAACCTCTAATGAGGACTGAAACGTCTGGTCGGCCCCCTCGCAACAAGAGATTCAAAAACAAAATAGGCGGATTGTCAGCAATTTCTCACGAAAAACAGACAAGCTTGAAGATTTCCACATGTCTTCGGACAGTTGGCGGTACAGACACATGAAACGAAATGAAAGAGTAGTGTCTCTGATTTTGGTCTTTGACGCTTCTGCCTCGACTCTTTTTGGCCGCCGCAAGTTGTATACGTTGCTCAGGTCCTTGATCGTAATCAGTTCTTTCATGTAGTCGGGGATGTTCGGCTTTTTAGACGCAATCTGGTACAACCAGATCGCTTCTTTCTGTTTCCACCGCTCGAACACGTGGATAATGGCGAGACGCGTGAACAGCTCTGGCGTTACGTGTTCTTGGTAGTCAGTCAGAGCCTTCAACGCCTTCTGCTGGATTGCGGCAATTTTATTCCGAAGACTTTCTTTTGCGACAGACCAGACTACCGAGCAATAGTCAAAGTGGGGCTGAACAAGGGCGTTGGATAGAATCACTCGCTGTTGCCGGTTCAAGCCACCCTTCGCTCGGTTGAATTTGGCGATGCCAAACGTGGCGTTCCGTTGCACTGCTTTGAATTGCTGATCCCATTGCAGGTGCTTCACGCAGTTGACTTCTTGAATGGTAGCGCCGCTCATGGTAACCGGTGTCTTGTGCTCGCCTTTTTTCTTGCTTCGGAGGGGAACGAAAATGATAACTTTGGTTTTAGCCGGGTTGATCGGAAGACGAAGGGCAGTCAGCTCGAGACCGAGTCTTTCTAGGCCGGCATTCAGGGAAACCACGGCTTCTTCGGCGGTCTTACCGGACGCTTCGACGGTGGTATCGTCCGCAAAACACTCCACGTCGCATCTGGCCTAATCCGCGGGAGAGAGTTGCAGCATTTG
Organism: Hypsibius dujardini; assembly: GCA_001579985.1. NCBI lineage: Eukaryota > Metazoa > Tardigrada > Eutardigrada > Parachela > Hypsibiidae > Hypsibius > Hypsibius dujardini. The sequence continues at coordinate 11,039 of LRSR01000192.1, forward strand.
GTTGATGTAGATGGAAAACAGAATGGGACCCAGAACTGTGCCTTGGGGAACACCCGACGTGGTAGGGAGCGTGTCAGACAGACCGGTTTCGGTGCGTACGCATTGGGTACGAGCGGTTAAGTAGGAGTGAAACCAAAAGAGGGCAGCCGTGTCAACTCCGATGGCTTGGAGTTTTTGTAGCAGGGTTAGGTGTGAAACGCTATCGAAGGCTTTCCGGAGGTCCAAAAAGGCGACTGCAGTGACGACGCCAGCGTCCATCGATTTTTTCCATTTTTCTGTAATTTTCAAAAGTAATGACTCGCAGGAATGGCCAGATCGGAAACCAGACTGTCGTGACGATAGCAGTGAATACCTCTGCAGGTGCTTAAGAAGCTGTGTTTGTACAGTCTTCTCAAACACCTTAGAAGCATTATTGAGCAATGCAATTAGTCGAAAGTCGTCCGGCGTTGATGCGTCGGCTGTTTTTGGGATGGGCGTGATGTGGGCCACCTTGAAAAGGTCCGGGTATATGCCAGTCCTTAGGCTGGCGTTGATCAGATGGGCTAGGGGTTCGGCAATTAGGGGGGCGACTTTTCCCAGTAGTCTGGGGGGAATGCCAAGGGGGCCGGCTGACTTCTTCGCTGTTGTGATGTCCCATAAGATGTCCAGCACGTCTTCTCTACAGAATGGTGACAAGCATTTATCCTGCTCGTTGCAGCCAAATTTAGTCTGCTGAGTCGTGGCTTGATAAAAAATAGATTCGGAAAATATTTCCAAAATTCCTAATGATCGTGATTCATGGACAATAGCAACAAATGTGAAAAAAAGAAAAAAAAATCCACCACTAGACAGCTTAATGGAAATCCAAACAGCTTAGTATAGAATCACTTTGG
>LRSR01000194.1:0-14455 GCA_001579985.1 Hypsibius dujardini
AATTAGCCCACCCAGCGAGAAATTTTCGGCAAGGTTGGGATCTCTACGGGCACTGTAAGCCGGGTGCTGAAGAAGATTTTAGTCAGACTTTTCACAAAACGGTAACGACGCACGTCTTCATCCCCAAATAAGCTCAGCAGCGTCTCGATCGCAGCCCCACTTTTCACGCTGACTGAGCCGTCGGAAACTTCCGCGGATTGTCAATCTTGATAAAATGTACTTTGACATAAATGATTTTACAGACGAGAGGGATGAATATTACGCATCCGATGCTGAACCGGTCCCGGCAGAGTGGAAGAAGAAACTACGTTCAAGATGGCCTGAAAAAGTTATGGCCTGCATGGGAAACTCCTGGAATAGCACAACCTCTCTATATTTTTCCTCCGAAGGCGAAAATGGATAGCCGGATGTTCGTTGATTTAGTGCGTAAGTCCATGTTCAAAAACGACATCTCTCGACTGTACCTGGTAGAGGAGAAGAAAATCATCCTCCACAGGGACTCCGCCGGCGCGCAAATCAAGGATACTGCCGTCGAATAGCTCCAAGATCAGAAAATACGGTTCATAACGAAGGAGGAATGGATGCCGAATTCGCCTGACTTTTCCCCAATAAATTAGGGCGCGAACTCGATTTCTAAGAGGCGATGCAACAAGCACAAGGCGCGAGATATGGACCAACTGGTGAAGATCGCTAAACGGGAGTGGAAGAAGTCAGGCGTGGGACACTGTCGAAACATTCCCAAAACTTGGCTGGAACGAGTGAAAAAAATGATTGAGATGTCGGGCTACCAGATTGAAAATACTTTTTAGTTGAAAAAGTGAGTCGTTCTAGTCGTAATAAATTTTTGAGTCGATGCGGTTGGGGCGCACTGTGACTATGATACCAGTAATAACATCTAGAAGTTTTACAAAAACGCCAATCTTATGAGTAAGTAATATTACAGTACGGTATTTTGTCTTATAACTCGCCATGTCGTTCTTCCCAAATCGCCATTGCAGATGCGCTTCGTAGATGAACAGGATCACATGAGCAGTTTGTAAAGTCACAAAAAACCGCTCGACGAATCAAAAGCAAAGCCCGTGAACAAAAGAAGAAGAGCTCTCTGAGGACAGCTGGACGAATGAGATGAATGAGATGAGGAGAAATAAATAAATAAACAGTTTTATCAGAACAGAACAGATCAGAACTTGGTCAAAACGGACTGTTCGAATTCAGCAATTCGTTTTTCGCAGCAAGGGCCGGTAGCCATTTACCACTTGCAGTATGATTTCCTGGGTGATACATCTCAAGGTAGACCAGTCTACGACGCTCAGCTCGATTTCCGATGGGTCAGAACAATTTCCATACGCCGCCTCGAAGCTGGAAGAGAACACAAATGAGATGTAGACTCGGTACGGTACGAAGATTCCTTCATTCAAACAGTCCGTCATCGTAGGGAAATATACTCACTGGAACAAACAGAAGCGGACGTTATGAAGGAAATTCCTGTCGTCCAATGTACCATTGCGCAGGTTGTGAAGGGTTGCAATAGTTTCGCTGGTCAAAGGCTCCCACCGGTCCCTGTCTGAAAGTAGCGGCAAAAATGCGGCCAAGAGGTTGTCGTGTCCGCGCCCTGTGACCGTGTGCTGGGCAATCGGTTCCATCGCCCTGACATACGGTGGCCCGCCGGTGTCCAGCCAGGACAGTGCGGCAATGCATCGCGTGAAATTTATCCGCAAAAGCTGCGGAAATGACGTGTAGAGAATGGTCAGGCGATGAGTGTCACAGAACGCGCCGATGAAGGAGATCTCTTGAAGTCCCCTCGCTTCCGGTAAAGCACGGATGCAAGTCAACAGCTCCAGCCAGTCAGCAGCTCGACGATGATTGTAAGCGCCGGTGAGGTCCTCGGAAGCGGAGATTGTCTTTAAGAGGCGCGTTCTGTAGTTCGTTTCCAGGAGAAGGTGTTCCAATGGACTTTGCCGAGATGAGACGTACTTAGAGACAAGATCACGACTGCGTGCGAAGAGTTGATCTTGTAGGCGGTTATACATGGTCTGACAGGAAAGATCCGTGACGGTAGGAGTCGGACGTGCCAGATTGGGGAGCGGAAGGTCTTGGAGGCGGATGTGAACGCGGCTTTGCACTACCGGCATGCGAAGAACGCTGTTCCAGTGTTTCCCGACTCTGTCATGCAAAGTGGAAACATTTAGTAGGGAAATTACAAAGGATTAAACAATCAGACATCATCTGACTAAACAATCAGACATCATCTGACTAAACACTCAGACATCATCTGATTAAACAATCAGACATCATCATACATAAGGTGTTACGGAGTCTCAAATGAAAACTTAGGTACCGTATTCCCCCGATCTCAAGGGACAGTTAAGCCCCACCCCCTCCAGTCATCGGTTGACTGTTCAATCGGATTCACTGTGTCGTGATTGGTTGAAATTTAAGAGCAACTTGGCAGCGATTGATTGATTGATTAAGCGGTGTTTCTTGACGCACACATTGAATTAGTTGATTGATTGATTGTAGGTAAACAATAGCAAACGGTGATGAACAGATAAGATCCGGGGTGGATCAAATTAACTGGTAGGGCAAAAAAGTGTCCCTTGAGATCGGGGGATTACGGTTGTGAAGGCGCTTAGAGCTCACCGCTGCAGCCTCAACTGATGAGGAACATCCAAGAGGGCAAAGATTTCGCACAGCAGCTCCAGGGGAAGGTCTTTGAAGGCGGTTGAGTTTGCGGCGAGGTTGTGACCGAGAGGGTTCGTCTTGGTTGTGGCACGACTTTCCGTGAACGGGTATGACTTTTTGTACGAAAACACACGGTCCGTTTTGGAAAATAAGACATCCTCCGGCTCGGCAGAGTCGTCTGCTTCGTCGGCGTCACCTCTGCGCCACTCCTCCTCTGCGTAGAGGATGGTGAAGCAGTCGTCCTTCTGGATCCAGATGTCCGGCGAGTCGTCATCATCCCGACCGTACACTTCCGGAGACTTGCTGTAGCAAATTCCCATTGCGGATACGAATGTCGGCGGTCCTCTTGGAGAGACTGGATGATGCACAAGTGCATTGGTTGTGCGGCGAACCCAAGGACGTGCAGTGCAAGGTATGCCAACACCAGACCCACGCGATTCAAGTCTCAAACACCAGACGCAAACACAACACGCTGTACTGTGTGCGTGTACGCGAACTCACGACCAGAGATGAGCAACTCCGAATTCGGAGTCTGGAGTTTTTCAACTCCATCAACTCCACTCCGGAGTTTTTGGCCGGAGTTGGAAGTGACATTTTTTTTATTACTTTTATTTGACGGGAGGAGTGGAGTTGGAGTTGGAGTTGAAAATAGTGGAGTTATGGAAGGAGTTAGAATGGAGTTGGAGTTGAAATAGTGGAGTTTTGGAAGGAGTGGAGTTGGAGTTGGAGTTGAAATAGTGGAGTTTTGGAAGGAGTTGGAGTGGAGTTGGGAGTTTGTTTTTACCGGAGTTGCCCATCTCTGCCCACGACATGCATTAATACTCGTAGATATCGTGACAAGTGGGAGACCGATAATATTTATCGCAGTTAGCAAAGGTCGCTCTTATTGTGTAATAATGAGCATCATTGTGCTTCATTTATTACTGCGCCACATGTACCGTACTACCTGTACAGCACAGCGAGTACAAATCGTCGGATTATCGAACGGAAACCGCGATTGACATTTGTCGGAACGGTTTGTGCTGCTTGTTGAAGTAATACAGTGAACAGGACGGTTAGAAAAAGATAAGGACTTTACGATGCATCAGACAAGACGACATAATCGACCGGTTGTATGAGTAAAGAAAAGAGTTATTAGTAGATTCAAGGGTCAGTCGACGGAGAGGAGAAGTCGGACAGCTTGGGCACCGACAGCACAACCGAAAAGGGAATTCTGAACAGTTAGAACATTACCGCTCTTCTAGGCTCTGGCAGAATAGTGCGTCCACCCGGTCTCTAGGGTGAATTGTTTTCCGTTGCGTTGTCGGTCCGAAATCAGTACCAGGTAAACGCTATGGGTTGAATCGCTACATGGGTTGAATCGGTGGGGTGGCAGGGGGCGCCACAAGTGTAAATTGTAAACTTTCATTCAATTTACACTTGTGGCGCCCCCTGCCACCCCACCGATTCAACCCATGTAGCGATTCAACCCAAAGCGTTTGCCTGGTATGTATTTCTCGGGAGATGTGAACAGGCGAACAGTACGTCCACCCGGTGGATTGTTTTCCGTTGAGTTTGTAGCGTTATTACGGTACAATTTCCGAGTCGGTAATGTTGAACTCCTGACTGTCCTCAACACGCTCAGCCAAACGAAATCCAGTAACGTTTACGCCAGAGTCAGTGTCCTGTAGCAGACTTATCTCTGGCAGGTTGGACTTGGCGGTCTCCGCCAAGCCGGGATCGATTTTCTTCCTCATTGTGTCCAGAAATTCCTTAATCTCTGTCGCAGCCTTCTTCAGGATTATTCGAATTTCCTCTCGTGCGTTCTGATGGACGACTTTGTAGCTTCCATTGGCATTAAACAAAATTGGCACCGCAAGGATCAGTCCCGGCACCATAGCTGAAGCGGGCTCTTTAGTGGTAACGACGCCTACGGACACCGGCTCGTTCGCTTCGTACGGCGTCTTTCGAATGTAAGTGCCGTGCCACCGCTGGAGAAGTTCCACCACGCTTTCGCTGAGCAGTAGAGATGAACAACGACCCCCTTCTAGTAATTCGCGGTAGTTAACTCGCCGTGGGGCATCAACAGCGAATTCCACTTGGAGCTTATGGGCGTCCCAATAGACCTCCAAGAGTGGCCGGAAAAATGTCACCGATTGAGGAGCGTCAACTACTCCTTTGTGCCCTGACGGAATTCATTTTTAGTAGATATTAACAGGTGAAGTTACACAAATGTGGAGTCACACTACAAAATCAGATAAAACAGGGGAAACAAGCCGACAGGTCGCCAGACACGGAGAACAGGGAGAAAGACAGACAACAGGCAAACGAACAGACTGACAGACAGACAGACAGACAGACAGACAGACAGACAGACAGATAGACAGACAAACAGACAGATATACAGACAAATAGCGCTGATCAGTCAGTTAAGCAGAGAACTGTAATGGATATACAGGTATACAAACACGAACCCAGAATGCGAGCAGCGGTAGGATCCATCAACATAGTCCCGCCAACATTGCCCAACACTGTGGTGTTGACGACATCCGCCGTTCTTATGCCCAGTTCCTCAGCCAGAACGCTTCGATAGCTTCTGTCCATTGCTGCACAGTCAACCATGATGTTTTCCGGTAAAATTGTCTTGTTCTTTTGTAACAAGTAGGTTGCCACCGCCGACAGCGGCGTTTTGAAACGGGTGCTGGCGAACAAAAGCTTCGTTCGCTGCAAGTCGGTTTCGGGTGTCTGTGGGAAAGCTGAAACTATAGATCCGAAATCGGTATGTATTTCTCGGCAGATGATTTCCCGTAGCGCCTCATCCATTCCCTCCCTAAGCGCATAGACGCGACCTTCGATGGCGTCGTTCATTTCTTGGCGCATCGCCCAGAGGAAAATGATGACATGCTGGTCCTGCAGCGCCGTAGACAAGGACTCCTCGTAGCGAACCGTCTTGAAGAGTGGAAAGCGCCACCTGTTGGTTTCCATGTAGTCATCAATTACCTCCTGGTTCCAATTGAAACTGAAGGCGAAACAATGAATGGCATATTAAACAAAGACCTATGAGCTATTTGCATGTGATGTACTTGAAACGTCCAGAGGTGGCGGTAGAATTGTGTATGACCAGTTCCACACGGCGTCCCAATCCCAGTACCGACTTGGTTCCCAGTGTCTGGATCAGCTGCAACGGTACCACCTCCAGGTGATTGGTGGAAACAAGTGAAACTCGCCACACATCTTCCGGCTCGGGAGGTTTGTGCCTTAGCTCATCCGCCTTCTGAAGTTCTGCTCGATTGTCTTCGATGTAGCCGTCTATGAGGGATGCCGGGATGAGCGAGCAGGGGAATTGGTACAGTTGGTTGAGGTACAGGCGAAACCGTTCGAGACCCCCGATGAAGAGGAGCGGATGGTTCAGAGCTTCACGGTATAAAATGACGTCCCCGGTGTCGGGCCAGCCGGTCGGTGAGGTCAATTCTTTCCGGAATGCCTGAACAGGTGTCATGCACAGATTAAACGGATTAAGATTAAGATACACAGATTAAGAGCACACGCTTTCCAATACCGCACTAACAACGAATAGCAAGTACATGCAAAAAAATACACGGGATGTAAAACGAACTACAATAGTCCGTAAATTTGACTCCCAGGGAGAAACACTTACAGTGTAAATAAATCGATGCGTAACCAACTAAAGTAAGTTGAACAATAGACATACCGGCCATTCGCTCTGCGAAAAAGGCTTCTTCTTCACAGGTATCGATTCAAATCGCTGTTGAAATTTGTCCAGTAACCACTCGCAGTTGACGTATGATTTCGTATCCGAGATACCTACAGTTGCAGCAGTTACGATTACTAAGGAAGAACGAATCGGAATCCATCGCCGCAAGTTATGAGTGCTCGTTAATCGTCACCTGCCAGGACAACAGCAGAAGGTTCATTGGTCAGTTGTGGTATTAAAGGCTTTTCCAAAACGTCGTCCACAGTTCGGCGCAACAGCTGGGGCAACCGCTCCAGGTTCCACGCAGGCTTCTCCGTCATTTGCACCTGGAGTAGCTAATTAATTTCATCCAGCTACATTATAATTACGGCACAATTCGCATTTCTCAAGGTGATCTTCAGTGAGAAAACGTGATTTTCACTTCAACCATACGCCCAGTGAGCTGGTCACAAGAGACACGCTCGTTGCTCAGCAAATTACGCATGAGATTTCCCCAACCAACGCTAAAAAGGATAGATAATATTATCCTCTGACCTAAAACTACCGAGCGGGACCCGAAAATCCCATTAAAACGGAATCCGAAAATTTCGGATATAAAAGCCAAAAATCTAAAAAAGCGTGCATCAATAAATCTAGCAAATTAAAACTGATCGACTTTAGCGAGGCAAGAGTTCATGCAGCCTTGGTATGATCCAATTCCAGTGACTCCTTTAGGGCCTGAATGAATCGCAGCACCTCGACAAATGAGTTGTAGAGTGGACTGGGCGCTGCCCTGAGGACGTGTGGCTCTCTGACATCACACTAAAGCCCAAACATCACGCATTTTACATCTGTTTGTTTCCAGTTTTGCACTGTATGTAAGAAAGGAGCCCGACATACCACAAAGCCTCTAGAGTCGAGACGACTCCGGACTGTCTCCAATGGAGCGCTGAATGTGAGGGACAGCTGCGAGCCACGCTGCCTCGGATCGGACGGGGTGAAAATTCCAATCACTGTGGTCGTCGATTCATTCGCCCTCGATGACAATGTCTGGTTTAGATTCAGCAACAACATCTCAAGGTAGCCGGTGAGAAGGAATTGTTTCCGGAGAAAATCATCGAAGCTTATGGAATCGTAGATCTGCAAACAAAATCAGGGAATGTAGTCAAATGTTCGAGATTCGAGAAAGAAATTCGCAGACAGTCGTCAAATCGGACAGAACGATTCTGGCGGCAGAATGTTGTACCTCGAGGCTGGCCATAAGTGGCGCCACCAGTAGTGGAGGTGCGTTGGATAACTTAAAACCACCGGCGCCTGGTATCAAATCCCGTTCTATAAAAAAAAGGGTCAGAATGACTTCTCATGTGTCGTGGGCAAACACAATCAGAACTGTAGATCCCCGCTTACTATTAGTCATTTTAAAGCGCGTTTCAAACCGGTGACCCCACCTGCCAAAAAAGTACTTGATGAGAAGAGTATTTTTCTCACCTAACAACAACAGACTGTTCAAGGCAGTCTTCTTTCACATGATCCTGCATGGGGTCAAATTATGTTTAGGAAGGAAGTGAAACTGCTGAATGCAAACTCACCAGCCCTCCAATCTGACCAGCGGTTGATCCCCACTCTCTAGCAGTTCGTCGTCGTGCCAGCGTTTGTGGAAGAATAGACCGCCGATGCCGCCAGCACCAGAATTCAAGTACTAAATGTTTAAGTAATGCAAAATGCGAAAAACTCCAGTTCTGCGTGGTAGAAATGCGTTCACGTAGACGAACCTTGTAGGTGCACCAAGCGGCAAAATCAACGTCCCAGTCATGCAGGTTTAGCCTCACATTCCCGATGGCGTGGGCCAAGTCAAAACCAACGATACAGTTCTACGGAAAAGATGAGTCACATCGAAGCTGGTACACTAGTACCGGATAATGAATTTTAGACGGAAGCGCAGTAAGAATCCAACCTTGGCATGCCCTGCAGCGACAATCTTTTTCATGTCGTACAGCTGTCCCGTGTAATACTGCACGCCCGGTAGAAAGACGACGGCGATCTCATCACCGTATTGTGCGATGCAAGCAAGAATATCTTCCATTTCTAGGCAGGCATTTCCCTAAACGTCAAAACAACTTTATCAGGGAAAAAATTTTTGAGGCTTGGTCCGTGAGACTTGGAGAGACTGGCTGACATACGTCTCGCGGTTTCACGTAGATCACAGCTGTCTCAGGATCATAACCATGCAAACGAACTTGCGAGTCGACCAGGTACTGCAACAACAGAAAAAAAGAGTATGATCGTTAATAATATAATGGACTAACTAAAATGACTATATTTTAGTACGCGAAAAGTATTGTGAATCATTAATTCAGTAGAAGCACTAGTAGAACGAAAAAAATATCGAAATGATGACAGACATACGGACAGACAGACAGACAAAGAGAAAGACAGAAAGACAGCCAGGCAGACAAGCAGACAGAGAAACAGGCAGAGAAACAGGCAGGACAGACAGACAGACAGACAGACAGACAGGCAGGCAAGCAGGCAGGAAGGCAGGCAGGAAGGCAGGCAGGAAGGAAGGCAGGCAGGCAGATAGACCGGCAGACAGACAGAAAGACAGCCAAGCAAATAGATAGACAGACAGGCAGACAGACAGACAAACAGACAGATAAATTCAATGACTAATATAGCTACAAACAAATAAAAAGTAATCAGCGTCCGCCGGTACTTGATCCTAGGTCGCGTATCTATCCTCAGATCCCATTTAATCAAGCAATGGATCAATAATCCTACATGGTCAGAGGGGAAGGCCTTGTCTTCCAGCAAAATACGAAAGCGTTCCCGTGTCGGCCGGTAAAATGAGCAAAACAGGAGGTGAAGATCGACCGTCAGTCCGCTCATAATCGCAACTTCTTCCGGTTGGGCGCCGACTAACTTGGCCGAGCTTTTCACAGCGTAATCTTCGCACTTGGCCCACGGAAGTTGGCCTTCCAAGTGCCCATGCACACCCATTTCAGTCCATTTTGTCAGCTCCCTGTTGACGTACTCCGTGGTTTTATTGGGCATCAGGCCCAAAGAATTCCCACAGAAATAGACGCAGTCATCTTCCGGCTGACAAAGCGTTAAATCCACTGGAAAGAAGAATCGATGTTGATAATGCCACAATCAGCCAATCAATCAACCGAGCTTTTACCGAACAGCAAAACACCTCACACTACAGAGGATCGATCAATCAAGTGACGGATTGCCGAGAAATTCCTTTTTAAAATTCTACATGGAGTTTCTCTGGCCGAAATTGACTCACCGCCGGGAAGAGTTTTGTTTTTGGGATAAGCGAATTTCGCACGTTGTTCCCTCAACGGGTCTTGAGCATCAAGATGGCGTGCGAAAGCGAGATCAGAGACAGATGCTCCAATTGAGGCTGCGATTGCCTGCAATTCAGTCGCTGGACAAAGTCCATTGGTGCAAGTCATCGTTAATACTCAGGTCGCTTTGGGAAATTAGGTGGCCCCAATCGAAAGACAAAGCTGAGTGAAATTTTGTTATCGAAAAACCGGTTGCAGATACTAAATACTAAAACGACAGAAGAAAAACTTTGAGTGAATCAATGCCAAAAAATCGCTGCCAACAAAAACAGCTGATTGTGCGTTGCGCACAATTACCCGTGTGCGCAAGAGTGCGTCTCCTCTGTGCGCTGCGCAATGCACATTGCGCATTTTCGTTGCTTTTCTTCCTCTGAAGAGCAATACTGTAGCACCAGTTCAGGTACTTCGGTACTGTTATTTTACTCCTCCACGTGGTGATCCCCGCTATTCGGCACGTTTTGTTTGATGAGTTGTTATTAATCCCTTTGTACAAGTACTTCCTTTGGCCAAAAAAATCGGGAAGCTCGATTTGTCAAGAGGCAATTTGTTTCCACAAGGCTGCAGGCTGCTTTGATTTGAGGCGAAATAGTTGGCCACAAGATCACCTGTGCATTCTGTGTAATCTTGTGGCCAACTATTTCCGCCTCAAGTCAAAACACTTTTTGTATAACCTGCAGCCTTGTGGTAACAAATTGCCTTTTGACAAATCGAGCGTCCCGATTTTTCTGGCCAAAGGTGAATGTACATGTACATGTACATGTATGTATGTATGTAATACAGCAGATGTCTAAAATTTGAACCGGAAGTGCTATCGCCTTTTTCTACAAAAATATATAAAAATAACAGAAGGCGCTAACAATCCAACAACACATCACGCGTGAAACGAAAAGGCCCGACGATCACTGAAAAGCTGATGGCATACACCAACCAGTAACAACTCCACGCAAAAGCGGTGTCCCGATAGAATAAGAACCTCAAGATCCGCAAGAACTACTTCCTCATAGTCGATATGAGTTTTTTATTGCGACCCAGGAAAGCGGCTTCATCTCCTCCTCATAGACATCGGGCAGCCAACCGAACGCCGACGGGACCATCTTCACCGATTCCTCCTTCCTCACATGCTTCTCATACTCAATCAGCTGTTTCCAGAATCCCACATTCGGTCGAATAATGGAACGTTTCCGTCGCACCAACGCGTACGCGTCGCGCAGGCTCATTCCGCGGTGCCGGACCAAATAAGCCAGGACGATGGAGGCGCTCCTGGAGACGCCCGCCATGCAGTGGACCAAGACCTTGCCGCCGGTCTTGCGCTGCTCTTCAATCAGGTCCGCGCTCACGTCAAAGTACTTTCCGATGAGTGCGTAGGGCGAATCGTCGATGCGAATGTTCATGAACTCCACGGTCGGCCCGAGTGGAAGATTCGGGAATTCCACGGTGCAATTAATAATACACGTGATCCCGGCTTCCCGCAGTTTGTCGCGACGCACCCCAGACGCTCCGGACAGGAAGAGGAATTGGTCGATTTCGTGGACCTGCGAAAATATGTGCGTCATTGTCGCGCGGATAGAGCACCGGTTGAAATTCAGCTGAAAACCCGGAGAACCACGGTGCACGGAGGACAAGGTAGACAAAATTTATACAGACAAACACGTTTCGCAGCGGTTCCTTGGAGATAGACCCGAGATCTTTGATGGGTGGGAAATGGTTTACATGTTGAAAGTGGAGGCGAAGTGTATACACATTAGCAGCGAACAAATATTGAGCCCAAAGCTCCCCGTGCTCACTCTCTCAGTCAACTCTCAAGTCTCCTCAACTGAACTGTTGGGATGCGGACGCGTGCGGTGGTTATTGACTTTTCTACTTTCGTCGTATGTATATTTTGCTCGAGCTAAACCTCTCACCCCTCCCTCCCATGTGACTGGTTGATGGAGAAGGAGAGGGTTAGCCCATTATAGCAGCGACTTATTTTTATCCTGAGATCCGGTTAGGTTCACACTTCTCAGTGCATGATAGTCGGGTTCATCGCGGAAGCGTGGTGGAGCATTGATTCATCATATTTCCGGTGTGATCGGCCGGCGCGGTTGTGCTGACGGAAGTGACCGTAGCGACACATCCCTATGCTTGAAGCAAGCTTCTTGGTCTAATGAGAGAGAGGATGATTCACAGAAGTCATCAATATTCGGACGTCACGGGTGGTAAATGCCTGTCAGTGATGGGCACACGTCACGGAAGTTGATGAGTAGTTTAAATTACCCGCGCCTCGTTCAAAATTGATAAATTTAATCATAAACAAGAGCTTGCACAGGGACCCGCGGAAAGATAATTGAGAAGAACACAGGGAAGCAGAGATACTCATGTAGACGGATAAGACAAACCGAAAAACAGACAAACGGGGAGACAAAGAAACAAGCAGACAGGCAGACAGACAAAGAGACAGATAGACAGACATATAGATAGACAGACAGACAGACAGGCAGACAAAGAGACAGACAGCAAGATAGATACGATGGAGATAGACAAACAGACAGGCAGACAGATAGACAGACAGACAGGCAGACAGACAGACAAACAGACAGAAAGATAGCTAGAATGACGGACAGACTAAAAGACACGGAGATAGAAAGGCAGGCAGGCAGACAGACACTCAACCAAAAAAATGACGTAGAGAACACGCAGCGAGACAAGCTTACTGTTCTGCGTTCAACTTTAGCAAGCTGGCCCTCTGTCATAGTGTGCAGGCATTTCATGTTCTTCAGCGTGTCCATAACCTCCGCGATCGATTTCGTTCCGTCCACGATCTTCAGCAGGTGAACATATTTACTTTGTTTTTTGGTGAACAGGAGCAGCAAGGGGAAGCTGTCGTCGCGAGCGCTCATGATCCACGCAGCTTGTCTCTGATCCACAATTTTGCATAGGGTCGTCACAGCGGACACTTTGGATTCTCCTAGGGTCACATCACATGGCCAGAGGTTCGCGTAGTCCTTGACATAATCAATCAGGCGAGTGTTTTGCAGGACAGTTTGAACAAAGATGTTGACATAGACGGACTTGTCGTCGTGCAGGTATACGAAGAACAGGCGTCGCTAGAAACAGAAACCTTCACGCCTTAACCATGGAGGATTAACCCACAACAAAGGACTTGAATTCGTTCCCACCTTCGCAAGTGGTCGATCAAAGGCAGATGTCATTGCTTGTTGCGGAGTACCATGGAAGAACGGTACATGAATTGGCCCGTATCTGTACGGAAAACTTCATTTGACGGCGATCAGGAGCCAAGTTTTAGCGTCGAACTAGTACCGTTTCTGAAAGTTGACTTCGAACAGACTAACAGCATCTCCACCAGGAAGCGTGGTATCTGAAACTAGAAAACGAATACCGTGAGGATCTGTATTTGTCAATGCTTCAAGTCGTTTTTAAGGTTTGACCTTCGCGTGCTATACAACTTTACCCAATGGTTCCTGCTTGGGAAGTTTCGCCAAGTCCATCAAGTCCTCCCCGATATCCTCATCAATGTCAGCACCATAAAAATCCACGTCCTGGTTGTCTAAAGCACCCGCATCCTCGTTAGCCTTCACGGAGCCGGGGACAGCCTTCACGGAGTCGGGCGGAACGAAAACCGATTCGGATGATTCACCAACAGGATCCACCATCCGCAGGCGCAGCGGATTCTTGTTGACGCTTAAGCCCAACTCCCACAGCCGCTATACAAAACAGCATGAGGTAAAAGGGATAAACGCATACTGTGAAAATTATTGGCCTTACCGTTTCTTCTGTGACCCCCGCCCCACCTGGCCATCCTTTCCATTGTTGCAGGTGATATGGAATGGAGCAGAACTTCAGGAGATGTCGCCTAACCTGGGAAAATGAACGTGAATGCCTTTTCCACCTTGTGTTTTAGTGATGTAAATACGAGCCTCGTATACTGAACCACATTCGTATCTTACACATGTGGCAAAAATCTTGCGCTAACCGAGTTAGGCCATTTAACTCGGTCTATGCAAATTAGACGAGTGAAATGGCTTGAATCGGTTAAGGCAAGGTTTTTGCCACGTGTGTACTTACGTCAGAAACTGTTTGTAGACCGTTAAAGAAGAAGCTGAGTGTTCCCGAATGATCGGGAGTATCCACAAGTATATTATAGATGCAACCGATATGACTAGAACAGAGAACTTTTTCAACCCAGGCTGCGGCCCGCGATAAAAATTGCGACAAAATGAGCACATACTCGGTCCTGCCTGCGGCGTCTACGAGATTGATCGCCCGCACCACAACGTGGTATTCCTTTTCCAGGTCAAGTTCGGAGAGTGTAATCTACAAAATATACACGTATTCCAACCAGAGCGTGACGGACTTTATGCTTAGGGAGAGGGGTATATGTAACTTTGACTTTGAGGTGATGCATCCTTTTTTTAACTAAAAATGTCATCAGAAAAATAAAATATGAAGCATATTAAGGGCAAAAAGGCAATGGACAACTAGACAGACAGGCAAGCAAGCCTTCAGAAATTCAGACAGACAAATACGTACACAGGCAAACGGACAGACAGACAGACAGACAGACAGACAGACAGACAGACAGACAGACAGAGAGACAGACACACAGACACACAGACACACAGACAAACAACCGGCCATTAGGTCAGCAGGCAAATAGATGAGGCAGGCGTACCTCGCCCATCTCTGTCTGTGTTTCCCAACCGGAAAGCTTGAGCTGATGCGACTGAAGGCCCGTCTTCGAACGAAGAAAGGC
>LRSR01000197.1:0-15886 GCA_001579985.1 Hypsibius dujardini
GTCTGTCTGTCTGTCTGTCTGTCTGTCTGTCTGTCTGTCTATCTGTCGGTCTGTCTGTCTGTCGGTCTGTCTATCGGTCTGTCTGTCTGTATTTTCCATCTGCCTTTCTGTTTAACAGGTATTTTGCTCAGGGTTTTCACCCACCTAGAACCCGCAGGTTCCTGCTGCCAATTCTCACCACCGTCTCCGCAGTTTCTGGCGCAGCAGCCGGAACGACCGGGACGACCTGGACGTCATCCGTCGGGGACTTACTTGGAATTACTGGCTGGTTGTAGACGTAGGGCTGATAGTTGTTATTGTTGATGTTGTTTAAATTCGGTCGCGGATACACATACTGGGTCAGTACAACCTGTGCGACCAGCAGGATCATCAACAATATCATTATCCATTGAGCCTTCATGATTGCGCCGAACTTGCTAAGGAGAATAATTCAAACAGCGAAACAATTTTCGTAAACCGCAACTGATTTCGGAAGGTTTTATGGAAGTAGGCTGAGGTTTTTCCAGTCGTTCCGCCTGACTGGACATGCGACGTGTGAAAGGAAGGGCGCCTTAACAGTCATCGTAGCGGGTGCTAAAACGCAACCGGCTAGCAATTAGCATGTAATGTATGTGTACATTCCTTGCAAGCGGGGTCCCTGGTCAGGCGATGGAAGTGTCCGTAAGTCAATACACGAAGGTTGTTTCCGGAGAAATAATCGGATTTATGGCGGAGAGAAGGGCCTACGTTTCGTGAGGCAGTCCGTTGACGCGAATCCAGCCATCCGGATCGCCATCATCGACCTTGTGTGTGTTGACTAATGCCGTGAGGTTCTTGCTCATTCCGCTGAAACAGCTTCGTAGACTCGGTGAAGTCTCAAACCAAACGCGTTGTTGTTATTAACGACATTTTTCGTGTTTTTGTTCTTCCTTGTGGGACATCACTATCGACTGACCTTGAAAAGCATGGGCATGGGAATTGTATGAAGTTCCACCCCTGAGGGGGGAGAAACAACTAACGGGGCTAACCACAGTGAAAAAGCTGGAAAAAATTCCATTTGCTGTTACTAGTGCCTCGGGCACAGAATTTAGTCACAGACGTAAGGCAAGCAGTAATATACTACAGTGCATTCTTGGGGTAGACCACCTTGTCCACAAAGTGGATAATGCCGTTTTCCGCGATGACGTCACACTTTTCGACTAAAGCACTGGCGATGCGAATCTCGCCGTAACGGTTACGATGCAGCGGTAACGAGTAGGTGGGGTTTAGCGAGCGGGAATACTGGCCGAAAAAGAGACTATCCTCCATGATTCCAGCACAACATATTTGGCCTACAAAAAAATACAGACAAATACAGAAAGAGCGACAGCAGCCGAATAAACAGTGTAACAAACAAATTAATATCGCGGCAGACGAATAGCCATATAGACAAACAGACAGATAGACAGACAGACAGGCAGGCACACAGACAGACATACAGGCACACAAACAGATAGACAGACACACAGACAGGCACACAGACAGATAGACAGGCACACAGACAGACATACAGGCACACAGACAGGCACACAAACAGATAGACAGACACACAGACAGGCACACAGACAGATAGACAGACAGACAGACAGACAGATAGATAGACAGACAGACAGGCAAACAATTAGGCAGCAAGTAGGGAGAGAGACATTTATACAGCAGCAATAGGGACAGCAGGACAGACAGACAAATTATCGATGGATTGATGGCTTAAGATTCCAAGCCTTACGAGGGAATATGTGCAATTGCATGACATCGAGAAGAAGTGTGGCGTTGCTGGTCATAGCCTGGGCTTCATCAGGCGACAACAACGCGAACGCCTGATCTGTCGGCGCGAACACGGTGAATGGGCCCTTTCCTTGAAGTGTTCGGTCAAGCCCAGTCTTTCGGATGCCATCCAGGAATTTTGTGAAGTTCCCACTAGACTCAAGTGTCTGGAGGATGCTACCGGTGGGCGGAATGAGAACGTTGCTCAGCACGTGAACAGTTCCGTCACAGCCACGTAAGTTGGCCACCGTGATTTTGACACAATTGACGGTGATGATGTTCTTGCCGAAAGGAAACTAAAAACACGATTTTTTGAATAAAACATACAGTAATATATAAGATTGAAAATTCATACAAAATGACAAACCAAAAAAACTACAAACAAACTGACAGGCATGCAGGCAGACAGACAGACATTCAGATAAACAGACGGACAAGGAGGCCGACAAACAGACAAACAGAAATACATACATACAGACAGACAGACAAGCATACAGACAGACAGACAGACAGACAGACAAACAGACAGACAGACAGACAGACAGACACAGATACTGCAACAACACAACAGTGCAATGTAACCGAAAAATTACACAAACCGTCAGACAGACAAACAAGACAGACCGGAAGACCGTTAGGCAGACGAGAATGTTTCATTTACCGCTTCGTAAATGTTCATCCGCAGTGACTTTCCTTCCAATGCCGTGTTCATTACCAAGTTGTCCTTGAAGTCGGACATTAATACAGATGGTCGAACAGTATGAAACTGGAGAATGTCCGTCAGGTCTTTAGCGGAGCGACCGAGTGCCGAGCGCCGCCTATCGGAGAGACGATCCAGTGCCCTATTGCTGGGCGCAAAAATGGTGACGTTGTGCAGCGAGTCAATTGCGTGACCATAATTGGCTTTCTCGACTATACTAATGTAGGACGTGAGACCGGCATCCTTTGCGATCTGTAGTAGACTTTTGGCTATAGGAGACCAAATAAAAGTATGGTGCTGTGTCCAATGCGTTCAGGGTTGAAAAAAACCAGCACAAATACCTTCTTCCGGGATAATGACACCGTCCAACACATAGAACATGCCATTGACAGCCATATGATCCGCGCTTGCAATGGAGACATTTTGCACGGTCAGCCGGTCGACGTCCCGATCGAATCGCATAACCTTGTTGAGGATGTTAGCGGTGATCGCGTTGCGTTCCACCACCGCCGAACAGATTACATTTGGTAGGATGTGTGTTTGTAGTACACCTACGAGCCATAAAGTACACCATGATGACTAGGGGTGTCTGTGTCTGTGTCTGTGTCTGTGTCTGTGTCTGTGTCTGTGGCTGTGTCTGTGTCTTTGTCTGTGTCTGCGTCTTTGTCTGTGTCTGTGTCTGTGTCTGTATCTGTGTCTATGTCTTTGTCTGTGTCTATATCTGTGTCTGTGTCTGTGTCTGTGTCTGTGTCTGTGTCTGTGTCTGTGTCTGTGTCTGTATCTGTATCTGTGCCTGTGTCTGTGTCTGTGTCTGTGCCTATCTGTGTCATTGTCTGTGTTTTCGTCTAGGTAAGTGACTGCCGCCACCTACGTTTCAGACAATTTGCGTCGCCGCCCAACCGATTCCGCACGCCGCGCTCCATCGACCGGAAAGCCGCATCGGTGGGCGCTAAGATGGTGATATGGTTGGTGAGATCACGTAACTGGCCCGTCAAGCCGGCATCTTCGAGTAGCTGAAGCAGAGTCGAAAAGCGACCGTCATCTCGGAGAATCTTGTCCAGGGTTTTTGTGACCTATTAGGGGAACAAAAACACCAACTTTGTCATATTGCGATGTAACATGTTCCAGTTACCGGGTTCAATACCGGTCGGATTACGCGGTCCACAATGTGGACGACACCATTGCGAGCCAGGTTGTTGAGTGAGACGATACGCGCGCAGTCAGCTGTGATCACTTGAGACGGTGTGGCGAACAAATTGATCCGGATGGAGGAGTTGACAATTGACGTGAGGACCTGTTCATCTGTCAAGTCACTGCTCCGTACAAGGCCGGACACGATTGAGCTCTTCAAGGTTGTAAACAGGTCCTGCGACGGTCCGTTGGATCCTACTTCGTTGATCTAGAATCAACCAATACGAGATTGAGGTAAAGTGCCACTATCATGCTGCCTAGTTTCTCACTGCCTTTGTATGCATCGCAGTCTGCGTTACGTCCGTGCCTGTGTCTGTGTCTGTGTCTGTGTCTGTGTCTGTGTCTGTGTCTGTGTCTGTGTCTGTGTCTGTGTCTGTGTCTGTGCCTGTGTCTGTTCCAGTGTCTGTGCCTGTGCCTGTGTCTGTGCTTGTGTCTGTGTCTGTGTCTGTGTCTGTGTCTCTGCTTGTGGCTGTGGCTGTGGCTATGCCCGTCGTCTGTCAGTCGGCCTGTTCCTGACTATCTGTTACTGTCTGTGTCTGTCTTCCGTCCTGTCCCTCTTCAACTCACAGGCCGCTGAAATTCTTCAAAGGCCTCATTGCTCGGTGCGAAGATGGTGAAATTGCCCGCGGACTCGAGCAATCCGCGAAGGCGGGAATCCGAAGACAAGGCCTGGACGAGAGCCGTCAGCTTAAGATTGGTCAACGTGTCCGGCAAGTTTGTCATCGGGATTGCTGCACAGTCAAATTAAACAGAAAAATGAAATGATATAATCAATGGCAGCAACCGAAAATGCCCTCTCCTATCTTACCTTTGCTACAGCCAAGACTGGCATCATTTTCACGCGAAAATCCGTAACAGCACTGGTACTTCACCGAGTACTTCCGGTGGAAATTGGCCTTCCGAATTTCGGTCACACACGAGTACATCTCGTTGTCGGGCGATCTGGTGCATGAATTGATGTGGATGCTGCCGCCGTTGTTGCCGTTGCTATCGCCGTTAGAGGAGTTCACGGGATTCGGGGAGGAATTCGCCAAGAGGTCTTCTTCCCGGCGTTCCACGCAGACATTCGGTCTGAAAAGACGTGATCGTTGGTCAAATGACCAGCTTGATGCTGCAGTTTTAAAGGATAATGAAGTCTAGTAATTAAATTGAAATATTAGAAAGTAAATAAACTTATAAAACGCTTACGCAGTTGAACTTAATTAGTTTCCATTTGCATTAATAAATCGGAAAGTTTATACAACTACACATTTTTATTATAGATATATTAAATTAATAATGTTTATAGAATTAATATAATTAAACATATAATTAA
Organism: Hypsibius dujardini; assembly: GCA_001579985.1. Classification (NCBI taxonomy): domain Eukaryota; kingdom Metazoa; phylum Tardigrada; class Eutardigrada; order Parachela; family Hypsibiidae; genus Hypsibius; species Hypsibius dujardini. The sequence goes on from LRSR01000197.1 coordinate 4,989, forward strand.
TTTGTATTTGCATTAATAAACGTTACGTAAGTAGAATTAGTTACCCATTCCACCAATCTCTTGGGGCAAGTGGCATCTGGAATTCAGGAAACAAACTCGAGAGGGAGAATTCGCCTCTGCCGAGACCGGGCTGGACATTTCCGGGTGCTCCCAGTGACATCATCGCGGTCCGAATGCCCTTAAATAGCCATTTGAGCAATTCAATGATTATTTCAAAAATATAATTAAGAATTGTAAAATTCAATATGTTCCTTCTCTAAGTGACTGTTCCCTCTGAGTGACTGCTCCCTCTGAGTGAATTGTTCCCTCTGAGCGAATTGTTCCCTATGAGTGAATTGTTCCCTCTGAGTGAATTGCCCTCTGAGTGAATTGTTCCCTCTGAGTGATTGTTCCCTCTGAGTGAATTGTTCCCTCTGAGTGAATTGTTCCCTCTGAATGAATTGTTCCCTCTGAATGAATTGTTCCCTCTGAGTGACTGTTCACTCTGATTGATTGTTCCCTCTAAGGGATGTGAACGAATAACGGACTTACGTCCCCATTGCCTCCCGACGGCAGTTCAGGGAACAAATCTCGGATGGAGTCGTGGACATTGCGTGCACCATTAGGTGTGGTCAGCTCAACCGATTGTTGAGCATTCCGCCAATCCTCGAATCGATTCTGCAAAAACAGTTGATCATCTTATCAACGCTTGTTGTGAAAAACAACAAGGATGACAGAATGGAGCCGCAATCTCAACGCTCTAAACCCATCCCGACAAAGTGATAACCAAGCAGGCAGGCAGACTGGAAATTAGACAGGCGGAATGGTAAACAGACAGACAGACAGCCCGGCAGACAGTTAGACAGACAGACAGGGAGACAGACAGGGAGAAGACAGACAGGGAGACAGACAGGGAGACAGACAGACAGACAGACAAACAGGCAGGCAGGCAGACGGACAGCAGGCAAACAGGCAGACAGACAAACAGACAGACAGCAGACAGACAGACAGACAGACAGACCTATTGCTTACCCGTCTAGATACATCAAGCTGCTGAGCACCAGACAACGGTGCCACTCCACGCCACATGTCTGGAAACTGGTCCCAAAAGTCCGGTCGCATAACTCTCCCTTCCACCGGTTCATTCCCGACCAGGAAGGCACTGAACACTCCAAAAAACAACACCGCCATTATGGCTTCCATCCTCAGATCCAACTACCCTTCTACGCTCATCTGAAACAACACAGAGTGTACGTGCGACAAGCAAAACAACCTTGAAAGACAACAACGCGGCTCTTTATATAGCCGTTCATGTCTCAACGGAGCAGTGCACTGTCGTAGTCCGTGACTGCGGGGGTGTCAAGCGGGGTGGAGCGTCTCCAACGGTGCATCAATGATAAGAGACGAGCGGGGGTGTGGACTGGTGGAGACAACGATGAGCTGGTTGTTTTTTGGTGCGACGTCCTGCAATTTCCAGAAATGCGGAGAACCAGACAGCGCGCGATAAAGCCAACAGGCCTGCAGCATGCGTGAACTTCAGTCCTACATGTTCGGTGAATTGTGTTTTGCATACGTCTATCCGGACTGGAGCTCGACTACGCGGTGTTTACGATTACGCGTAGTTCAGAAGTGCCTGTTTTGCGCTGTTAAACTACTTCGCTTACAGGTTGATCGATATCAAAATCGAAAACAACCGGACGAACACATACACGAGCAGACAAATAGTCAGGCATACAAACAGACTGCCTGGACAGGCAGGCAGGCAGGCAGGCAGACAGGCAGGCAGGCAGGCGATAGGCAGGCAGGCAGGCAGAGAGACAAACAGGCAATGCGGGCAGACAATCAACAGAGAGTCATACAGAAAGAAAGAAACAGACAGACAAGCAAGCAAATAGACCACCAGACAGTCACAGAGACAGAAAGGCAGACAAACATACAAAAGCCAGGCACAAAGCAGTTCCCAAGACTTTTTATAGTTTAAAAACATTAGGCAAAAACTCGATTCTAAAAACTGACGGCATCAAATTCTGTTGAGGGAAAAATAATGGCAAGCAGAGGAAAACAGGAAAGCAGGAGACCGACACAGGCCAGTATTCTACAGTGGCGACACCAGCGGAACCGTTAACGGATTGACCACTGCCTTCTTGGGCGCCTTATTCCACGGGTGGAGCACTCGAACCGCCTGAGTCTGGAGTTGAAAGAAAATCAGGTTAAAGTCGGCAGGCACCACTCAATTCAACTGGTCTCGATGAATCCGTTGTCTGGATTTTGCAGTATTCGCTATCGGTACTCGTTATCGTGGTCAGGCACGTCTATTATTCCCACCCGTGGATCGTTGATGTCCTCCTCGACGGAGGTCGTGCCGGCGGTGGCGGTGCTGGTGATATTCCAGGTGGCTCCGCAAAAATGTCCCAGTGCGAAGGCACTGTAGCAGCACTTCATGTCTTTCGGGCAGAAATGGTCGGAATCCTGAGGAAAAAAGGGCAAACAGTTGGTTCTCTCAATTCTCGGACAAACAGGCAGACAGACATACAGGCAGATATACAGGCACGCAGAGAAACAGACAGACAGACAAACAGACAGACAAACTAACAGACAGACAAACTGACAGACAGACAGACAAACTGACAGACAGACAGACAGACAGACAGACAGACAGACAGACAGAACAGTGCAATTTAACCGAAAAATCAGACAAATTCAGACGAACCACGCAAGTGTTCTGGCAGCTGTGGACCGGGAATGACTTTGGATCCGGACACGTCCCCGGTCGACTTCGCACTGCAAGGACCAATCTCCAGTTCAACTCATACTGACGATAATGCCAACGCTACAAAATGACTTGCTCCTGTCCCGTCCTTACCGTTGCATTGGGCTTTCATGGTACAGAAAGTGTTATCCTCGCCCTCGCAGTGGTCAGTCACGCTCACACATGTCGACCCATTTTCGCAAGTATGATTCTAAACATCCAACCAAACGCACAACCAACAGATTAGTCAAACCTCGACTTGAAGGACCAATCAAAGTTAGCCCGTCGTCGGCCTTCGCACCTTGCAAGGATCTGCAAAAGGACAAAACCAAAAACCAAATCAATGAGGGATCCATTCAACCAAACAATCAATCAACGTGCGAGTAATATTAGCGCATTCTAAGACGTCTTCAATACATCAATCAATCAACAGACACGCAGGCGCAAACCAATCCTGTCATCACAACAATACATCAATCAACCACACGTTCTACTAGTGAATCCCGATTGCCTGCGCTGTTCAATAATACATCAATCAACCGGGAGTTCTACTAGTGAATTCTGATTGCCTGCGCTGTTTTCATCGGCACGTACTAAAACATGCGCAGTACTGCACTGGACTGGACTGTAATGATTCGTGTACCTAGATGTCTAGACGTCGTCGTCTAGATGTCGTTTTAGTACGTGCCGTTTTTGATCCTACCTACGTCGTAGCTACAAGTCGCCACCGGGCTGCAGACTCCTCCGAACCGTCCCTCGCAGTAGTAAGAGGTGTCCATCTTACAGGGCACTCCATTCGGACAGGTCACATTCTGCGAAGACATGCAAGAACATCTGTGCAATCCAGCCAAACAAAACAAAAGGTGATTCGTCAGTGGAAAATGGCAAGAGCGTCTCCTCGGATCGTCTCCTCGGAGCGTCTCCTCGGATCGTCTCCTCGGATCTTCTCCTTGGAGCGTCTCCTCGGATCTTCTCCTCGGAGCGTCTCCTCGGATCTTCTCCTCGGATCTTCTCCTCGGATCTTCTCCTCGGATCGTCTCCTCGGATCTTCTCCTCCTCCTCCTCCTGTACCTTGCAGACATCTTTGAAGTCAATGGAACAACCGTCTATGGATCGGAGACAAAAGGGGGCATTTCAAACCACCACACGTGAGCAGGGAGAATTAGTGCCAGCAAAAGTGACAAGAGAAAAAGCTCACCGACAAGCAACGATGAGGATATCAAGATGAGGAATGTTCCCACGGCGAAAAAATATTCCCGGCATTTTGGCGGCCGCATTGTCGCGATCTCTGTGGAGAGGCAGACTTGTAAAATGTGGGTGTGGAGACTTTTCTGCTCCTACTGGACGTGTGTGGAAAAAGGGAGGAAATCAACCCTTGGAAATAAGTCACATTTTGCAGGCAAAACTTGTGGGGAAAGAGAATTTAGAGATTGATGCACTTGATTGCAGTTTCCAATCAAAACTAGCCGCGCTGGTGCGGCGACGAGACAACGTCAATACAGGGATCTGTTGGGTGTGCGCCTTGATATTCTGGCTTTGATTGATTTATTTGATTACTAATCAATGCGTATCCCACGCAGTAAGAAAGACCTTCCCTTCATACGAGAAGCTGTTTGGCGCACTTGATTGCAGTTTCCAATCAAGCTAGCCGCGCTGGTGCGGCGACGAGACAACGTCAATACAGGGATCTGTCGGTTGTGCGCCTTGATATTCTGGCTTTGATTGATTTATTTGATTACTAATCAATGCGTATCCCACGCAGTAAGAAAGACCTTCCCTTCATACGAGAAGCTGTTTGGCTTGTTGCAAATTTGAGTTCCATGCTTGTATGCTTGAAAAACGGTCAGCATTTATTTATATGGCGCATTTACGGGCACTTAATCGACTTCGTGAGTTGTGCCCTACTCAGCAAAAGACGGTATTATTATTAAGACCTCCCGTTCCTGGCAGTCATCGGGCAGAATTTCAAGTGAATACATTGCTATTGGGGTCCAGATTACTTTGGGCAGACCCGGAGAAGGGGGAGTACTCGGATGTTTTCGCTTATTGCATTCCTCGCGATCGCCTAATGACCAGTAATAATTCAGTATCAGCCCTTCGTTCAATTGTAATACAGTACTTATAGTAGAGAGATTACGCCCGCCACATAAGGACTCGAATAGACATAAACATTACGCTTTGGCTACGCGCGCTGCCGTTTCCGAATGCAATGTGGCTACGCGCGCTACCGTTTCCGTATGCAATGTGGCTACGCGCGCTACCGTTTTCCGTATGCTATGTGGCTACGGGCGCTATCGTTTTCCGTATGCGATGTGGCTACGCGCGCTACCGTTTTCCGTATGCAATTTGGCTACGCGCGCTACCGTTTTCCGTATGCCATGTGGCTACGCGCGCTACCGTTTTCCGTATGCCATGTGGCTACGCGCGCTACCGTTTTCCGTATGCAGTGTGGCTACGCGCACTACGGTTTCCGTATGCTATGTTGGTTTCCCGTATACAACTTGCATTGATTTCCCATTTCTACGCAGTTTGTATAAGAGCTGGACATTGTCGAATCTCTTAATTCTTTTGAGCCGTTTTGGAGTAATTTTGATTCCCACAAGTTGCCGATTTAATTTTAAAATACTTTGGACCAGGGCACATCTTTCCGATTAATCGGAAGGAGTTTTGGTAACCTGAAAATGCGCGTATCTGTCGCGGAAGAACAGGACCCAGTTCCTTTATCCCTCACTGGCATTTTTGGTCTAAATAAAAGCTATTTTGCTGTACTCTGCGCAAGAAAATTTTAGGTCTATGAAGAATCGTTTATATTTCAGCCATGGGAATTCAAATAAGATGGAAAACATCATGGAATCGGCAAAGTTGTCAAAGTCCTTTTAGTCAGAGATAAAGAATAACAGAGATCGACGATGATTCACGACAGAGCCGTAGTGTGACAGACAGCACATACGGGATTCGTTTACCGGTAGGCTGCTGTCTGTCTGTCTGTCTGTCTGTCTGTCTGTCTGTTTGTCTGTCCTATTCCTGATCTAACGCACTAGTTCCTGCCGACATGGGACTACGTACGTGATAACAGCTGTACATGTGACGTGAAAAATACATTATAGAATGCGAGGGTAGATAGACTATACTATTAGTAAGTGCTGGATACCTGTTGGGCACCACCCAACACTGGAATGGAGGACGACGCACTAATTAGAAATATAAACCTCCTACTAGCTCCAGAGGTACTGCATAACCCCTCGGTCATTAGAGAATTCTCACATGGAAGTCATGGCATCATCATTATTATTCACAAAAGTTATCCGTCAGTTTCAGTTTTCAATCGCGTTACAGCGACAACGAGACCGTCCGAACTCCGAAGGCTTTGCAAATTTAATCGGTAAAACCGAGGGATCTCTACACTACTCGCAGTGGAGGAAGGGTACGTGAAATCACACACATACATGATAAACACACAACTCGGCGAAGCTCCAAACTCTGTTTACCGGACCGGCCTCGTCCAACAATACTGCCAGCGACAAATCATCATTAAAATAAAGGTTCCACCTTCCCGTTGTGCACACAAAAGAAGAACAATATAATGTATTTCACACAAATTGCGCCGGCGGCATTGAAATTTGGTCTGCATCATAAACTACTGTCGCATTCTATAAAGCGGCACGCAAATCTCTCCCGCGGCCATCACCGCGTGCTTCCTGTCAGACAAAGGAGACCGTCACTACAGCTCGGAGAGGCCGGCAACAAATCTTCACTTTATGCCCAGACAAAAAACGAACCAAGAAGGGAGGATCACTTTTGCCGGCTGGCTTTGAAACGGGAAACGGGTTTCGGGGAGGACGTGGCGGCTGCGTCGGGTGCAGCCGCCGAAGAAGCGGGAAATGAAGAAGACGACGGATCGGTGCGACAGTCTGTCGTCCCGATATTGCGTTCAATAATTTCATCGCTATCCACCATGGGAGTCACGGCATCTCCACCGTGCGCCTCGCTCTCATCCACATCCATAGATTCCATAACAATATTGGCTTGTTTCTATGAAGAAAAGAGTGAAGTCAATTAGAAACGCAGTTCGGTATACAGACAGACAAACAGATGAATAAATGACAGACAGACAGACAAACAAATAAACAGACAAACAGATAGAGAGACAAACGAGCAGTCAGACAGGCAAACCAACGGACAAACAGACAGACAGACAAACACGCAGACAGACAGACAGACAGACAAACACGCAGACAGACAGACAGACAGACGGACAAACAGATAGACAGATGAGCAGTCAGACAGGCAAACCAATGGACAGACAGGCAGACAGATAGACTGGCAGACAGACAGACAAACAGATAGGTAGACAGACAAAACAGAAACACGGAGACTATCAGACAGACAAGGAAATCGGCACACGGAAAACGACATGAAAAGAGGGACAGTAGAGTAATAAGTCAGAAGACAGAGCCTCACTGAACGTCAAAAACTTGAAAGGCTTGGAGTTGGATCGAGCGGAAATAATGGGAAAGACAGGCAAAGAGCTTAATCGCCTGACCACCATTAACGGCTGTCACGAAACCGGAAACAGTCAGACAAACCAGCAGGTGACAGGTGTAAAGACAGGGATGTCAAAGGAAAAAGCGACAGGGGAACGGGAGACAACAGACCGAGCGAGCGGATATCGATCGATCAAAAACTGAAGAGCAATCCCTGGACGGACATGAGTGCGTAGGGGGTATCCCGTAATAATACAAGCACTAGAGTTCACCTACGAGTGCCAGGTATATTCTCAAGTCGAACATCAAACGTCCCAGACGTCCCAGACTGTCAGGCATGCGTACACTTTTATACATTTTGCACCGGAATGAGAAACCTTATTACCTCATGCACAAGCTCCAGCACCAACCGGTCACCAGCAACTGGTACACGCAATAGCAAGGGAAGTAAGAATGGCAAAATTCGACCAAACTGATAGTCAGACAGACATACATACGTATAACGTACGGAAATCAGACAGGGAGATAGACAGATATATAGACAGGCAGGCAGGCAGGCAAACAGGAAGGCAAACAGGCAGGCAGGCAGGCAGGCAGGCAGGCAGGCAGAAACAGAAATATAACTTATACCTTCAACCGAGGCAACGCACTCTCTGCCGACATCGCTCGGTAATTCGGCAGACTCAACTCATCCGAGTCCATTGATCCCTCATCCATGGACTTGAACTTCCCCGACGCCAGCATCATTTGCAGGGCCTGACGGAACAGCGGATTGTCCTGTCCTTCCCGTTCCGGCACGCGGCCCTGAAACGGCGCAAAGGACACACTCTTCCGCTCCTTCTTCCGTACCCCATCCGAAAGGGAAGGTAGTGAGCTCCTCCTGGGCCGGGCGGTCGGCAGCGGGACCGGTCGTTTCGGGCCAATGTCTTCATAGTCGACCATATCGGCGTCGATGGAGGAAGAGTCGCCGGGTGAGGCCTTCTCCGCCATCTCCCCAGAGCCGTCCTCCTCCTGCTCCAACTCCTCGTCTTGCAGTTGATCGAGCCGGTTCATTATTTCCTCGTCGGTCGCCAGCCGCGGCGACTTATCCGGTTCACTGAACCGTGATGCGACGGCGGCACCCGGCTGACTGTGTTGATTGTGTTTGTGGTGGGATGACGGATCCTCCTCCTCAAGGGCTTCCCGGATCTCCACCATGTTGTTGTTGTCCTCCAGACTCTGCGTCTGGACCAAATTAGCCAGCATATCCATCTTGCCCTGGATCAGGTTGCGCTCCTCGGTCAACTTGGCGAGATTGCGCTCCACTGCGGCGATCCTGCGGGACGCGATCTCACATGCCTGCAAAACATCACGCGGGAGGAGGCGCGTGAATACACATTCTCGTGTAATGTTGATTGGGTTTATCCATATATATATATATTGATACTAGTACATAAATATTATAACAATTTAATAAAATTATTTGGCTGCTTATGGAAAATGTAAAATGTGTTCGATATTAATTCAATTAGTATTCTCTCTGTTAGATTGATTAAATAATTGAATTACTTACTTCCCACAGCAGTGGATCGATAATCGTAAGTAAAAAGATACAAGAATACGAGTTCAATGTAACGGAAAAAGTTTTAGAAGTTAAGCCAGCTGAGCGGTGAAGAAACACGCCTTCATGTGTCTGTCTACTGCCTGAAACAGCCTAAGGGCAGGCAATTATCGCAAACGAATAAACGGAACATGAAATAGCCGTAAAGATAAAAGGTTAAGCATTCCTATTATAATGTATACAGGACCGGTATTTGAGTCTAGTCATACTGGTACTGTATTTCCTCGATAGATAGAGACAGTGCAACGGTCACGTGACGTAATGGTTACCCGTTGTGCACGTACAGTTTGTCTGTACGCCTGTATGGCATGCGAGGTACAGACAGGGTACAGACAGGGTACAGACAGGGTACAGACAGGGTACAGACAGGGCAGGCAGGACAGACAGGACAGACAGGACAGACAGGGCATGCAAGGTACAGGCAGGGCAGGCAGGACAGACAGGACAGACAGGACAGGCAGGGCAGGCGGGGCAGGCAGGGCAGGCGGGGGGGGACCAATTTAACGTCACACAGCTCGTGCGTTGTCGCTATCTATCAAGGAAATCCAGTACGAGTATAATTAGAAGCGGTGAAGGAAATCGAAAACACATCAACAGAGTGCGGCTGGCCAAACAATCGACACGTCAACAACATGCTGGCGGTACAAAAAATCAATCGCAATTTACAATCACTCAGCTGATGGAACTTCCTCCAAGGGGGTGCACGCACAACCGGAAGTGCAAGTCTGTGCGAGGACAAACTCAAAATAAAATGTAAAATCATCAATCAATCAAGCAAGCAATCATTGCAATTGAAAGCAATAATGAAATAAATAAAGGTATTTCTAAAAATATTACGGTTGTCGTGAATAATAGGAAAAGTAAGCAACAGCTGAAAAACGAACGTTCCCGTCATTAAATCATAAAATAAGATCGGCAACTGAAAATTAATTAATTTTGCAAAACGATATCATATAAAAATGTATGTTCAATTTACGAGCAAGTGAAGTGTCAGAAGATCATCCAATTCATCAATCAATCAATCGATTGAGAGCAAACACGACCACAGAACCAATTCATCAATCAATCAATCGACTGGCAGCAAATACGAGCACAGATCCAATTCATCAATCAATCAATCGACTGACAGCAAACACGAGTACAGAACCACAACAAGCCAAGTCAAACTCACCTGCTTCGCCGAACGTTCCGCAAAATAATTATCTCCCAGAAAGACCAAGACCTCGTTAGTGTGCACCAATTCCCCACGCACCACCGCGTGCGGCCCGAGCGGAATGACAGCGGGATTATACCGCGGCTGGTCCGCCAAGGTAGTCAGACGATCCCTCAGCGCAAGATACTCCCGCAGCAGCGCGTCCTGCTGCCGAATCCGCGCGTCGCAGTCGGCCAACGCCTGGCCTTGATACCGCAAAAACAGCCCAATTCCCCGGCTATTCACATTCAACACGTCGTCGTCGTCGTCGTCCTGCTGTCGCGGCTCCGACGACTTGGAAGAGAGCTGCGTTGATCCCAAATGATCATCATCGTCGTGTTGTTGTCCCGCTTCTCTTCCTCCTCCTCCTCCTTTCGTCGTCGTCGTCGTCGTCGGTGATGAGGAAGCAAAAGAGGCGGCGGCGGCGGAAGAAGGGGCAAACGAGGATTGCGTGTTGACGTTTCCTCCTGCTGGCAGTGACATTACAGCGAAAAACAGGGGCCTCCTCTGATCGTCTGAGTCGTCGTCCTCTCTCTCTCTCTCCCTGGATCCTCTATCGCCTTCTCTCCACTCCACTTAGCGATCGTTACACTTGTGGGTATACGTCGTTCGTGTGTATGCGTGGTGAGTGTACAGGAAACTTTCAACCAGGGTGTTTAGGAAGCGGTGCGGATATGTTGTCGGGGACTTTCTCTCTTCACTCTCTCTCTCACTCTCTCGCTTTCTGAATCATCAGTCTCGGGAGTCTGGATCAGTGCCGTAGGCGGGTTCTCCTCAGCGAGTCGTCGAGGGCAGCGAGCGTAGAGAGATATATTGGTGCATTGGTACTTTGACGTCACTGTCAATTATAATTTTTCATTTCGATCGTTAAACGTTGTGTCGCGCGCGCTCTCT
>LRSR01000200.1:0-15353 GCA_001579985.1 Hypsibius dujardini
CTTTCAAAAATAATAAAAAAAAATATGTAAAAACGAATTCTGGCAATTTCAGCTTGCTTTGCGTGAGCAACGAGAAAGCCGATCTATAGTGCGTGTCGTTTTTGTAGAAATTTATTCTTAAATACCAAAAAATGCAAGCAGTGAAATTTGCTTAGCGAATGGACGAACTTAAGAGCTGCATACTTCAGTTGATCATTTGATTTACTAAAGTGTGATTTTTTAAATGAATCCATTTTTTGCTTAACATCCTATCTTTACCGGACTATAATTAGGAACTCCCAACGTTAAGCCGCAACAATGTTCAACCAGTATAATAACTTTACCGAGCAGAACCGGTATGAGCTGAACGATTTGGTATGACCAAAGAAGATTAGCAGTTGAATGACTGACAATTGCCGGACATGTGTGGTAATCTCTCACGTTTTCCCCTGTTCACAGTGTCACTGGCCGTCGCAATCTGCGAAGCATTACGGACCAATCCATGCGCACTCAACAGCATCTTACCGGTCGGATTGGTAACCATCCGCACGCCTCAAGAGCCCTTCTTGGTCATGTTGGAGAGCCATTACGGCTGGTTGTGGTTCTTATGGCTGGGCAGTCAGTGGTGGATCGTTTCGCATATTTGGTGGGCCACCCCCGACCGGCGAAAGACTAACCAGTAAGATGGACAAACCTAATGTCTGCCTATCTTGTCTGTTTGTCTGTCTGTTTGTCTGTCTGTTTGTCTGTCTGTCTGTCTGTCTGTCTGTCTGTCTGTCTGTTTGTCTGTGTATTTGTGTGTGTGTGTCTGTCTGTCTGTATGCGGCCGAAACTTTTAATGCCACTATTTTCAGCCTCTTCGCATTACCGGACTACGGGTCATTTCCATTGGACGTCACTTCGACACTTAACCGTGTGCGACATTCCGGCGAATCCAGTCAGAAGAGCCTAAATCTAAGCGCCCTGGTTGAGCAGTCACTGCCTGAGACTCCGCGTGCCAAATCTCAGGCCAAAGAAGACGCGGCAGTTTCCCACTTGTACATTTGCACGTTTTTTACACAACAAACGGACCATGATATCATGGAGAGCTTGAAGTCCGTCCTGCGAATGGACGAAGAGCAGTGCGCCCGTCGCAATGCATTGAAGTTCCTCATCGAAGTCGACCCGGACTACTTTGAATTTGAAAGTATGCGCTAGACCTGGCGAGCAACCATTACTGTGCAACACTTAAAAAAACTAAACACAAATGGACATCAAAAATCTATTTTTTTAAATTATAGAATTGATTTGGCAAATCGACATGACATTTCGATTCGAATTTAGCGCGCAATGTCTTTTTCTTTGACTGTTTTCAGGTTAAATAAATACTTCCTAAACATTTTTATCAGACGCATGTTCAATAGGACATTTATTAAGGATAATGTTTTTGATTCCAGATCCCCAATTTTGTTTTTGCGTAATAATGTTTATCCTGGCATGTGATGTTGTCGTTTGGCTTGTCACAAACTTTAACTGCAAAACATTTACAAGTCAGACTGACAGAAAATGTAAAAGAATGATTTCTCGTTTTGTTTTTCAGGCCATCTTTTCTTTGAACACGCCTTTATAATGGACACTCTCCGAGGGGAGCGCGTTCTAGATCGTCAAGTATCTCACCTCATGACCAAATTTGATGAAGCAGCCTCTGCCGTCCACGAATTCCCCGTCACCCTTCGTCCGCCCAAAAAAATGACCACTTCTTACGGCGGTCAGTTCCAATTTACCCTTCCAGGGGGCAATCACTGTACCGTCCACCTCAAAGACCCCAACCTCATCAGGGGCGGCGAACGCTGGAGCCAGGTAACTAAAGATGTTCAAATTTAATGTCTACATCTGCACAGTTTTAGAAAGTAAAACAAATTCTTCTTAGAAAGTATACTTTTAGGAAAATAGAAAGTATACTGTACATCCTGATTTATCAGGAAGGATCTAAAATGCAAGGTCTCTTTTTAGCATTTAGCATTAAGCTGTTTTTAATTTGCACGAAAGGTCATGGCGCTCTACTACGTCCTCGGGCATAAAATCATGCAAATGCCGACGGACCTGGAACGGAAGGAAAACTACGCTGAGCATTCATACGTATTATTCACGTCCGGGTCGACTCGCTTTAAACCCACTGCGGTGAGGCATCTTTTGGAGACGCTGAAGCAAGGCCGGCATATCGGGGCGACTACATGTCGGCTGCGTCCTGTCGGGACGGGGCCGTTGGTGTGGTACCAAATGTTTGAGTATTCCATGCGGTATTGGCTGGACATGGCGACGGAACATATGCTGGGCTCGCTGCTTCGTATTCGCACGGGATTCACAATGTTTCGAGCTTCCGCCTTGATGGACGACAACGTGGTGAAGAAGTTTGCGATGATCCCGGAGGATTCGAAGGAGTTTGTGCAGTTCCGGTTGGGCAATGAGCAGTGGCTGTGTTCTTTGCTGGTCAAACAAGGTAAGCTCAATTAGAAAAAATTTAGCCAGAAAAACACACGCAAAGGAATCGTAAGAAGTAACAGTATCAATAACAGGGTCCATCACGAACATTTACTCAATTTGAATAGGTCTTAAAATTAACCGTTGCTTAAAACTCTTAAACTCTTTCAAAGCAAATGTCTAGGTGAGTTGGTCTTCAAGGAATTTCAATGTTATACACCTTTTTAATTATATAATTTCAGGCTATAAAGTGGAGTACTGTGCAGCAGTCGATGCCTCCATCCACGTTCCAGAAACCTTCTCAGCCTACATCAAAGAATCACAGCGGGAAATTCCCCTTCAGATGGCGGCAATGGCAGATATCGTCTGCAACTACTCAAACGTCCTGACGTGCAACGAAAATATCACAATCATTTACGTGGGTTATTTGATGATGGCCTTGGTGTCTGCCATCTTTGCCTGTGGGACCGTTTTCTTGGTGATCATCACTTCGCTGGTCGATCTCTTCCGGATGAACATGTTCCTCGCATTGGCCTCCAATGCGATTCCGGTCTTGTTGTTCATTGTCATCTGCATTTTTGGATCTCCGAAACTCCAGGTGAGGAATCGTTTAACGCCTGACATTCCTGCTTCTATTAATCTGTGTCACACAAGTTACATTTGATTTTAACTCCAAGTGTTTAACTCTAAAAAATTTTAAATTATAACACTAACATTACTCGGCAAAAATACGTAGTGTACATTGAATTCTTATCACTTCGTTTGACTAATAAAACAGGAAACAATCTTGGTCACTCAAATGACTATCAAGTAAGTATTGTAAAAGCTTGCATAAAATCAAATAAAAATCAAACACAAATCAATTGAATTTCAGGATCAAAATGATTCGATTCGATTCGATTCGATTTGATTCGATTTGATTTGATTCAATTTGATTTGAATTGGTTGGATTTGATTTTGATTTGACATTTGACATTTGATGCCATCGCTTATCCTTGATTCTGGTAATTTGGATCTGGTGATTGCCATAAAAAAGGTTGTCCGGATTTTTTAGCCATCTACAGAAGCTTTATAAATTTTCCTATACGAACACGAACACCTTTCAATTTTAATTCTCATCGATCACGCACCTATGATACTTTTTTTGCAGGACATCTGCATCCGCATCTTCAGCGCCCTCTACGGTCTGGTCATGCTGGCCGTCCTGATCAGCGCCACGGTGCAGCTCAACGAGTCGTGGTTCTCCGCGTCGCCCGTCTCCATTTTCATGGTGGCCTTCATCCTCTCGACCCTCCTTCCCGCTGTTTTCCATCCACAGGAAATGTGGAACGTCGCCTTCGCACCGGTTTATTTCATCGCCATTCCCACCACCTACCTCCTCACCATCATCCACTCCCTCTGTACCTTCCACCTTAGCTGCGGGGTCGTCAAACCCGACGAGGAGGAGGAGCTCGCCCGTCAACTCGAGCGATGGGAAATTATCGCCAAAGAAGCTCAAAAAGATCCTACTAACCCATTAAGGTGACTATATCTTTGTGCTATTTGGTATCTTTATCTAAAGAAATTAAAACTCACTAAAGGTTATTTTTAGTCTTGGGAAGTATTTCAGATGCCGAATTCAAATTGAATCTAACTTTAAGTTTTGTTGATAGAGTAATTTTACAATGGTTTTCGGCTGGCACAAAAGAATATTAACCGAATGCCATTTTTTCCGTCTTCAGCAATAAAGTGCCCAGTATCGACATTATTGAGGAGATGAAAAAATTCCTCCCGCATGGGAAGAAAAGTTTGAGCTTTGCCTGCGGGAGTTTTTGCGGGATCATCTGTTGCCCTCCCCCGGATGAGAGTCCGTTGGAGGGCCCATTTGGGGATCTCATCGGACGGGAGCTGTTGCAGTTGGGGAGGAAGCTGCACTTGTTGGAGAGTCGGTTACGGCAGAGACGAATGGGATTGCAAGGCTTCCGACCGAGGCCTGCACCACCGGATGGGCTGACCATGCCGTTGAATATGGGGCACAATCACGAGTGGGATGTCATTTCGGAGGCGTCGGCCAATTTCTCCGTGTCCACGGTCAAGACGACGGTCAAGTCGGCGGAGGAGTTCTACGAGAAGTTTGGGAAGAATGTCAGTAATGACAAGCTAACGGAATGGCTGCTCTGTAAGTAGACTTTCATATTTCTCGACGTTACAACGCTCCCGTTGCTAGAACGCTCCCGTAGCTGTAGTGGCGAAAGTAGCGGGAAAAATTACAGGCTCCACCAAGAACATTAACTCAACTTTGAGGAGTTACGGTAGAAACCGCGTGTAACGGTTTTAATGTTCATAATTAACGAAAATGTGCTGGATAGAGTTCAGTTCATGTTGCACATCAATGTTCGTGGTGGACCCTGTACTTATGTATAAATTACTGTTGTTATGCATTGCACGTTTTATTATTCTTGCTGTTACAGCGTATTTTTTTATAGTTATTATCAGTATTTATAGTATCTAAATTCATTATTATTTACTGCTTGGTATGTATTTTTCCACTAGCGCTGACCGATCCGAGCGGTCCGATGATCATCGAGAACGACCACTGGATGGACGACCCCGATCTCCAACGGGCCGAGTCAGACATGCTGGAGCCCTTGGAAGCCGGATTTTGGCGGGAATTAATCAATAGCTATCTTGTGCCTATGGCTGGGACCAATGCCGGATTGGAAGAAGCCATGGTGGAGCAGATGAAAAATATCCGCAACAAAGTGGCACTGGGATTCCTGATGGTCAACAGTTTATTCATTTTGATGGTGTTTCTGTTGGAGCTCCGGCGGGATGATTTGTTCATTTGGATTAGCAGTCCGTTCAGTACGAGCGACAAAAAAGCGGCCTCCATTCAAATTGAACCGACCGGAATCGCCTTTCTGCTCTTCTTTTTCGTACTGATGTTGGTGCAGTTCATCGCCATGCTGATGCATCGTTGGGGAACTTTCTCCCATTTACTGGCAAGGTTCGTACGTAGCTGTTTGCTGCAGAAAACTGGCACAATCTGTTTCGAGCAAGATCAGGTCCGGCTCTAGTGATGTGTCAAAAAATAAGTCTCTGCCGGCGAATTGGTGTAAACTAACTCGGGAGCTTTTTCAGGGGAGGAACGCAAAACTCTTCCACTTAATTGTTTAAATTAGTGTCGCATTAGCAACAGGATGTTTCAGATTGCAATTTACAGTGAAATTGTTCTGATGGGCCAAAAAATGTCCGCCAGGATTTCTATTAGCGGGCAAAAGAAATTGCTCCGGAGCAGTTTCTTATGTTTTTCGCCAGCTTATTTGGTCGTGCGCTGTTTTCTTCAACTAAACTTAACTGTCTCGATTTAAAAAACTGATTTGATTTTAAAATCGTTATTTTTTTATTTTGTGTTTTTTTAATAGTACGCAGCTATCTTGCTGCCGTAGCAAGCGAAACATGGGCTTCGACTACCTCCGTGAACACGCCGTCCAGATTGCTCGCGAGCTGCAGTCCCTAAAAAACGCCCGCGACTACGACACGGAAACTAACATCACGACCATCGACCAACGACGCAAACACGCGGTTTCCACGCTTGATATCGTCTTTCGGAAACGATTTCTGGCAATTCAAAAGAGCACCGTGCAAGGAGCCCCCGGTGAGGCCCCTGTCAACATGAACGTTAACGGAGTAACAGCGGGAAGGAAGATAAATGTCAGTAATCGAACGCTGGACTCGCGAACGGGGAGCTCAAAGCAGACGTTGGAGCGACCCAGTGCGGTTGAAGTGTTCCACATCGGAAGAAATGACCCGATGCGGAGCAGTGAACACGGCTCGATGAAGAGCACTACTTCTTTTTAAAGATGTTCTATACTTCTTTTCAAAGATGTTCTATGCGTTCTTTCGTTCTACAGCGTTTCGCGTTCTGCCTTCAATGTTCTCTTATTTTCTGGTAGATTAAAGAAATTAATTTCCATTCGTTTTCGCAATTTGGGGGAACATTTTTATACAAAAGGTGAAGGCAGGTAAGTAGACAGACAGACAGACAAACAGACAGGAAGACAAAGAGACAGAACGTATTGTTTCTGATAGCCCAATCTCAAGTTCTATTGTTTCGTTGCCCCTGCGACATTCGCCACCGTGAGGTTGTGAGCATCGCCTAGGTGCTACGATGTAGCAGCGAACAGGCTAGATTGAATCTCCAGACTTCTTTCGCGGTTCATCCCAACCGGTGCCGGTAAGCCGTTTTGCCACCAAATTAATACATGTTAATAGCCATGCAATTATGTGTATTGCTAAAGCAGATATGCTCAGTCTATTGCGGCGGAATGTGCAAAAATCACCTGCAGGTGGCAGCTGAATTTATTAAGCCAAAGTAAAAGTTAAATTGTCAGGGTAGCAGCAGTTAAGCTCAACTTCAAGCTCGGTAAACACCCAATCTATGCCCCATTCATAACTTTCATGAAGTTCAGAAGCTCAACGAACTGCTTGCGACACGTCAGATTTCCGGTGGTAAAGAAGGACAACTGTGTGGCCTCCGACAGCTCGGGCCGGTAATCCGACGCGAGGAACCCCTTTGCACCGCAAGTGATGGTTGTCGGTTTTGCACCCTTCTGACTACGACTGACCTCGGATATCTTCGCCAGAATCCACGTGTGCGCAACGTACATCATGGTCCGGCACTTGAGGGTATTGTCGATGGCAACCTCCGCCACCAGGGCGTCACTCTCCTTGAAGACAGTATCGGAAAGGTCACTCTTCCGTTACCGGTAACCAGTAAATAGTAACATTAGTAACATTAGTAAAAAAATCCAATAGGCAGAAGCCACTGAAATCGGATTTTTGAATGTGAATGAGGTTCACCCTCGCAAGTGTCAGCTTACGAATGTAATTGTTTTTGCTCAAGAGCTCGTTCAACGGAAAAGGAATCGTTTCCTGCACCGCTGTCCTCTCCGTGAACATGTACACCTCCCATAGCCACCATCTTACAGGAAAGGGGACGAAGCTACCCGAAAACGTAAACGTGTATGCGGTTAAACGCAGGATTTCAATGTCTTCAGGGAGCCGAGTAACGTCGAAATTGTTCGAGAGGTCGATTGGTGCTCCGTTGCATGACACATGGGTGGCTGTACCATTGCCTGCTGCATTGCTAATTTTATTTTTACGGCACGGACGTGACCGTCGCCGGCGATCCCCGTGATGAAGAGCAGGGACAACAATACGCTGGTAACGAGAATCGAGATGAAGCCGGACATTCTCTCTCGAGTTGGAGCAGAGTTACGGTAAAAATTGATCAGCAGTACATGCACATGTATGTATTTTAAACGACTATATGCTGCCGCAGAAATGGCGAGGCGATGTACACAGGTGGCGGTAATCCTGTCGGGACCGAGTTCGAGCCACGGCGCCAAAAATATCAGGTGGCTTGAACTCGGTCCGGACAAGCTTGCTGTCACATGTGCAAGTAACTGCCTTGTCCGGCAAATTTACTAGCTCCTCGATAATCATGACTGACATTATTGAAGGGTTTGTGCTACTTTACTCGAAAGAAGCACGTAATTGCAGATGACGTACAGATATATGTCTATACGCGTCAGCAGACCTTGCCTGAAGTCTGTTCTCAGGTTAATTTCGTACATCTCTTTGGAAATCAAATCATCACGCACGGGAAACTTAAAACCACGTTTTTCCACGGGCCACAGGGTATGCGAGGCTTGTACCTCTCGAACAAGCGTAGAGGGAGACACTGGAGCGTCTACCCCTTCACCAAATTTATTCGAAAGGTAGCCAGGGGGCATCCGAAAGTTTTAATAAGATTGGGGAGTTGCAGCAGGGGAGGGGTTATTATTTAAACCAGTAAGATAGAGACAAACCATGTCTGCCCCCTCAAATGGGGGCAACGTCCATTTGAATTCAAAAAGGAGTTGACCTCAACTCTCCCTCCATCCACCCACCACAAGTGCCTCTCAAATGCCCTTCAAACGCCAGTTACGCATCTGATTCCGAACTCCAATCAACGCTCACAGGTATTCAATGGGCAAGGGCAGACGACAATACTCTGAACTGGGAGATGAAGACAAGTGTCCGAACTTCGATGAGAAAGTCATGTCACGCGTTTACTTCAGAAATTGTATAGCATTTTTAATACGTAAGAAATTGGGAGGCCAAGATCTTACGGTATTGACCTCGAATCATGTTAATGTATATTTTTATGCGTTGAATAGGGAGTAATGTTAACCAGAACAAGGCACACACTTGACAGCAAAAAAACAAGCGAAGCAACCGTTGAAGACTTAAAACTCAGGAGGTCTCATCCGTCCCGCGAGAATAGATATTAGAGATGAGCAAAATAGCAGCAAAAGCATTTCTGGTGGTGTTCTTTACTACTACTTTAATGTTGCATAACAGCAGCTCTTTGTACTTCGGTTTAGTTAGCGATCCTTCAGCCACTTGTTAGAGATGAATTCTTTTCCTTCCGCATCTTAGGTCTAGTGAGTTTCAAAAGCCCGTGAGAACGTCGAACGAATATTGTCCTTCCAACTTGGCCAAGTCGCCGACTTTCGTGTTAGGCAAACTGTTTCTTAAACCTTGTTTGAGCTTAGGACCTATTATTGAGAATATTAAAATAATTTCTCTCATAAATATCCATAGAAATTTGAAAAACTACTTCGCTTTAATCAAAGCTACAAGAGCAGCTTCGGCCGCTGAAATGGCTGGCTCAGTTGATCGCTTGGAGAGGAAGAACGCGGCCTTGTTCAAAATTGCCTGCCAAATGTTCTTTTGATCGGGAAACTTTTCGGCGATGTAGGTCATCACTAACAAAGTAGCCAGTACAGCGTCGTCCACCTTCAGATCCTTGTTGATCGCATCAGCCGCTTCGGCCAACGAAACTTTGGTGATGGCCTCCACGGCGGCCGAAAAGTACCAGCTTCCGTCCCACTGCTGAAGATCCAACAGTACATTTAACGGTGTTTGTGGCGGCCTTTCAGCTTCTCCGTCGACAAAGTCCGCGCCCAGACAGCCGGTCTTTTTCACAAAGTTCGTTTCAAACATTTCCGAAATTTTGCCTCTGGACAAAATCTTTGACGGGCCACCTTTTTTGCCATTGCCACTAAGCGGCTTACTCGGCCGAACCTTTTGTAACGGAACTTCCCGCAACTCCATCGTCGTGGACGCCTGCTTTCTTTCCTGTTCATTTTTCGTCTTCACGGCCACTAGGGAGACGTACTTTGACATCACCCCGTATTCTAACGAAATCTTCGTAATTTCCTCTTCCAGACTAATCATCATCCCGACCGTCTTCCCGTCCGTCTTCGCGTCTGTCGTTTCCACCGCCATCCCGTCTGTCGTTCCCACCGTCCCCTGGGTCTTGACAGTTGGAGAACCTCGATTTTGAAGCGACCCTGCAAGTCCAAAACTTGCAGGCGAGGTTTCCAGTTCCCTGATTAATGCTCGTCCAGCCAGCTTGAAAACATAAGGGTTCTCGGCGACCTTAACTGACTTAACGCCCAGTACGCTTTCCGTTTGCAAGTCACCAATGCGCAACACAACCTTTGGGGAGGTTTCCACTGTCGGGTCCAACTCAAACACGGTGAAAGACAATTGTCGGTCTCCGTAAAAAACAGGCGGCAAAGCTGTCGGCTGTGATTGGACGGTTTTCACGCCAGACCACGTGACCGTCGCATCAGTCACTGCTGGCTGCAGAGCTCTATTCAAATGCCGACCAATTTTATCTTCTAGCACCTCGCCTTGTTTAATGAACTCGGCTTTTCCATTTCCGGCCATGGCAATACCGTTGACGAGAGATCGACTGGGACTTTGACCCAACCCGAAGGAGAATACTCGGGTGTTGTTGGCGTTCTTTCGGATTAGTTCAATGACGGATTCGGTGTTGGAGACTTGGCCGTCTGTTAAAATAAACAGCTGGCGACTGAATCCGGCTTTTGGAAGAGTAGCGTAAATAGCCTGAAGGGGTGCGAGAATTTCGGTGCCACCAAGGTTGGCCTGGGTATCTTCCGCATAATCCTTGGCCTTGTTGAACGAATCGGCGGAGTAGTGTTGACTTAAGTCGAAGAGTGACTCGAATGTACTTCCGAAGCGGTAGAAGTTGAAGTAACACCCTTCCGGGATACTCCGAAGGAACAGCTGCATGGCACGTGTAGCGTCTTGGATTTTATTTTCACCTTCCATTGAGCCTGAAAAATGATTGATAAAACTAAAAGTATTAACTGAAGTCAAACGAAAACGTTAATGCAAAATTCTCTTTTTCACAATTGTGTTTATCAAACTAAAGTGTTAAGTTTTGCAGAATTTAGTTATGATTCTGGGTTTTATGTTTTTCGAAATCAGGACAAAATTGTTCTGAATGAGAAACGTAATATTATTAAGCTAAACCGTATTGTTTTTAGCTAAAATTATGTTCTATTAGAATAACAAGACCAGAGGCTACATAAATTTTTTGTAAAATTACGTAAAAGCTGTTGCTTTCCGGTTAAAATACAGTAGTCACTGACTGTCTTTTCCACTTTTGCCATATCTAATCTTCACGTGTTCTCGTCACAAACCTGAACAATCCACCAGAAATATTAGCTCGGTGTTGACGACTTTCTTCGCTTCCGCAGTGGCCCTTGGAATGAATGCATACATGGCGGCGTATTTGTCCTGCCCGATGCGTTCAATTTCCACGTGATGTTCCGGGTTGCTTTTCACCTCGATTTCGATTACTAAATCACGGTCTAGTAGTTGTTGGTTCGCCCCAAATGCAACGGACACGGTCTGCGGACCGAGCAAAGTAACCGCCAAAGGATGAGTAGGTGACGTCACCGAGCTAATGACACTGATCTGGGAACAAAAAAATGGAGTTTGTTGAAAAAAAGCTACATCAAATTTAATTGAGTTAGAGAAACTTAAAACAGATATTGAAATGTAAGTAAATCAATAAAATGAAACTAAAGGAGGTACAAATTTAATTATCGAAACTACAGTATACACTAACCGCTTGGATCGTTCCACTCAAGGTGGCGAAGTAAGGCACGGTCGACTGGTATGTCTCCGGAGGTACCACACCGGTCGATAAAGTACTCGAATTGGGTTTGTATCGCGGAGAAAGCGACATCGGAATGGTCAACCGCATTTGGGTTTCCGTGACCGACTCCAGGGTTAAAACATAAGAAATCGAAACGATACATTCTTTCCCCGGTGGAAGACGTCCGACGCTGAGGACAAATGTGTCATCGCTCCAACTGCTCTGATCAAGGAGGTAAGCTCCATAACCTTGTGCTATGGCCGCGGAATACGTCTGAAAGGCTTCGTCTTTTTTCCTGAAGTGGCTGACGAGAGTTCGGTCCTCGATTGTAACGGTGAAGCCGATGATGGCGGCTTGATCGTTGATGGGGAATCCGTAGACACATTCCAGATCGTTGGTTTCGGCATTCTTGTAGGTTTGGTTGATGCTGATCCTGGCCGCAAAGGAGGTGATATCCACGTCGTAATGGACGGCGGTTAGCGGCACTGTTGCGTGGGTTTCTGTCACGAACAGACCGCACAATC
This sequence comes from Hypsibius dujardini, assembly GCA_001579985.1. Taxonomy (NCBI): domain Eukaryota; kingdom Metazoa; phylum Tardigrada; class Eutardigrada; order Parachela; family Hypsibiidae; genus Hypsibius; species Hypsibius dujardini. Next base: position 11,968 of record LRSR01000200.1, read on the forward strand.
CGTCTGTTTTATTCATTACCATTTTGGGGTGAAAAACGAATGATGGCGTAAAGTGAGATCGTACTAAAAATTAACAGAATCGGTTCTGTGACTGGCTCTAAAGGCCTGTGGGTTATGCAGTCTTTATATAGTCGCTTTGCAAACGTGATGCGATAAATAAGGGATGTCATATCCTATCTGTATTTGCTGTGTCATGTGACTCATTATATTTGTTTACATTTTGCGCATGCTGTAACAAGGTTTTGGAGATCACTCGCTTTTTGTCAGTATCGGTACATTACAGTTAAAAATTACCTCAATCAACGGTGCTACAACAAGAATTGCGTATCGATGCTTTTGAAATCGCTCGTAACGTAGTTTGCCTTCTTTTGGATGTAATACGACCGTGCCCGCCCAAGTTGCAGCTCTTACTCCCATGAAACATTAAAGCCTATCTATTTTGAGATTATCTTAAAGATACCGAGAGTTATATTGGTCGTCAGTAACATACATACCCTTCCCGGCTCGGTTTTTACGATTGCACTGTACCCCGTTATGCAAGGAGTGATTTGTTTGTTTGGCGCGCGTGTTTGTAAAGCATCATTGTCAAAATAAAATAGAATATTGTTTTGTGAAAGATAAAAAAGCAGAAGCAGTGTCCTTTTTTCTTAAAGATGATACACAAAAAATATTCAGATTGACAACCAACATTTTTTACGGATAAATTGCTGATGGTGTGTTATTAAATCTTCGCAAGATTTACTAACCCATCGTCAGCGCTTTGTGTGTGAACTTTTCTTGATATCTTAATGCCTCTGGCTTCTGCTGTCACACATTGTCATATTTTAACCCGCGCTGCTGCTACCAAATGCATCTGTTGCTAACAGCTTGTAAAAAAACTACTTTTCTTACCCCCCGTTTTGATTGTCGCAACAGTCTACATTTTAAGGTTTCACTTTGTATGTATTTGGGAATAAGGTTTGTTTGAAGTTCTCTCTCCTCTTTCGTCACTTTCTTAATACATAATCTGCGAAGGCAGGGAAACGTACTTCGAATTTGTGGTATGACGCTTCCTTCATTTACGTGGACCTTGGACTGTAAGCGTTGCAGTCCCAACGCCGGCTGAAATGTTGTCTTTGATCAGACGCTACCTTCTCATTTAGCTCTTCAAGGGAGCACTACATGAGCTTCAGGAAAGGGTAGAAGCCCAGGAACTCACTGAAACTGCCATTGTACCTGTTTCTGTCTGATACTTATATAGAACAGGGAGTAAGCAAATCCACTTGCTACTAGGAGTGTTCAAGCAGATATGACAAACACGTATGTTTGGGAAAATTGGGAAAGAAACTTTTAAAGTACACTTATTTATTGGTATGGAATTTAGAACCACAAAGTTGCAGTATCTGATTCCGGTATCAAGTCAATGGCACCATTGTTATCCACAAGCGCGTGTGTGAAGTCTTTTGGACAGTTTAGTTTCACTCGCCCAACCGAGTCACAGCGAAGCGGATGACCCGGAAAGTCTCCACGTAAGTGAGTGGGCATGCACTTGCATCGACCGAGAGGTTCACAATCCGAGCCTGGACCAATCAACATCCATTTCACGTTCAGCCGAAAGTCCACGAACCCTGATTCTAGAGATTCTGTACCTAGGAAAATCAACGTTGGATCCCAAAACACGCGATCAAACACCAAGAAATTGGAATTCGGTGAAGGACTCATCGCATTTCCGATGCAAATTATACCCTCCTCATAAGGGGCCAAGGTTGTTGGTCCCCATTTAACGCGCGTCTCTCGCAGTGTTTTGTGTCTGCACATTGTCCTATTTTCGACTTTGTTTATCACAGTCTCCGGACAAGAGTTTTGCTGCACCTGGTCGACACGGCTGCCCGCTAATGAAAGCCGTAGCTTGTTGGATATGTCCGTCATCTGTTGGATTTGGGATTCCGATTGGGATGAGTTTCTTGCGATCATGTTGCGGAGGATAGCCAACGCGATGGCGAGCCTTTGCTCTCTCAGCCATTGATCTCCCAGCTCTCGATCAATATCAGTCGTTATTCCGTTTAATCCAGCGGGGCTGTTTGGAGTTTTACCGTTGTTTGGCCCATCCTGTAACGCACAAGCGTGATTTGAAAAAATTAATAAGATCAGTTAACAATGAATACATTGCAACCCAAAAGGTTAAATCAACAGGTTATAAGAAAGCGAGACTAATGGGAGATAAAGAAAATACGGGCACAGATAGAGTTGATATACAAATCAAAATTTATGAAAGATAGACGGATTTACCTGCGCGAAGGTCAGGCAGGAAAGGTGGACGACTGCTAAAAAAATCCACCAGAAAATGTTGCTCATTTTTAATGAGAGTAAATCGTCTGGCGCAAAGAATGATGCCTCTCATTCAGACACTGAAACGTAGTCTTTATATCCGATCCCGCAGCTGAGTGGTTCGTGTCACGGCTTGTTTCGCTCAAGTTTGGAACGTGGAAGTCATGTCTCCCCACGAGAACGTGACCACAAATGCAGACACACAAAAACCCATGTATCGGATGAATGTAACACCATGACACAAATTGCTTTCCTCGACACATCGACACGGAGACACGAGGCGCTCAATTGTGGAACAAATACAAAACAGATCAATAGAGAGTTTTCGCAAACGCTATATCGCACGGTATAGCGGTACAGTATAGAAAACTGTACCGATTTCTCTATACTGTGCAAATACAGCCATACCGTGGTACAAAAATCGGATTTCTGTACACACCAAATCAAACCAATCAACTCACTCCGTACTATACTAGTACACTACACTGTACTACACTATACTTGGTTTTCCATACTTGTGCCGCTAAATTGTATATAGTTTGCGAAACGCTAAAAATCCTTGCGGTATGTGTATACGTACAGTATGAAATTTTGTACTGTACTGAAACTCTGTACAGTTTGCGAAAACTCTCTAATGATAACACTTCGTGTGTGGTGCGCTTGTGTGTTGCTGCACACGACTTCACGAGGAAATGGCGATTTGCTCTGGAATTCGTGAGCCGTTGGTGTGACTCACATACGATCTCACGATCAGTTGCACGTTGTGTCTTCGTGTCGTCGTGTTCGGAAAAGGACTCTGTCATGGCCTATATTGCTTAATATGACAGTAGCTTTGGTCTACAATGAGTCATTCAAGGTTGAAATTCTGAGAGTTGAGTGGTTACGTGCCTTCAAGTCGCTTTCTATACGACGTATGAATAATATGTGAGTCTTGGAAAATGTCCAGGCAAGCACAAGCCACAAAAGCCAACATACAGACTGACTGATAAGGAGACAGGCAAATGGACAAACAGACAGACAGACAGACAGACAAAAAGACAGACAAACAGACAGACAGACAGACAGACAGACAGACAGAC